>MU223248.1:515178-533050 GCA_018584345.1 Thuja plicata
AGGTAATGACCTAGGACAATCACCTCTCAAATAAGGAGGTATCAATGGTCAAAACATAGATCTTTATAAGGAAAATAATGTTTGCAACATAAAAAAATGCCACTAAGCTAAGGAAAGTAGATCCTTATATAGAGGTAGAAGGAGGAAATACCTTGCCCCCCAGAGATGACAGCAAGGGATATATCAAATTATATCAACAAATTTATAAAAATAAGAAATATCTTTACAAAACAGATGTCCTAGAAAGAATATCATGAGTGTAAAAAGTTATAAGGATGGAATGCAGAAAGAATAACCAATTATACTCATAACAACATTCATGCTAAGAGGATAATGGATCCTATAAGACTGGAATAGAATACCTCTTGCCCCCCAGTTTAAGAGACAAGAGGAGAAACATAGTCTAATTTGTAGAAGAATGAGGGGAGTGCCCTATGTCAAAATTATGAAGAAATTGTAATACCGCTCAGGAATAAGATATAATTCCACAAGAAACTCTATCTCTAACATATAATTTCAAATGTACACAATCAGCAAGTAAATGTTTATTACTATTGTGGAAAGGACATTCGTACTTATGTAAAGCATTTTTTGGAATAGGTTTAAAGTTTTCTTTCTTGGAATTCATTAACTGGACATACACTTTCTTAGCCACATCTTGAGGAGTATCAGGATGATCTAAGGTAGGTGTTGGAAGAAGAATATCAAGAGGAGGATGATAGTTAATATCAGCCAAATGAAATTGAGAATATGAATAACCTATACCATTGATTAGGTTTTTAATGCCATGTTCATTAACACCAAGCCCTAAACCCTTATAACCTTGTTTATCTACCATAGTGTATCCAGTAGTATACCTATCTTGCATAGCATCTATGGGAGATGATTTATTATGATGCTTATTAGAGAATGTTGTGTAAGGTGGAACAATGGTTTTAGGAGAAGTTTCTTTGGATTTCCCTTTATTATCACCATGGATAGGATAAGAAGGAGAAGGTAAATCTAGAAATTCTCGCACATCCTCATCTTGTACCATAGTTTGAGCCTTAAAAAAAGTATGAGAAGAACTAGGGATGGAAGATTAAGAATAGGAGTGGGATTATTAGAAATGATTGGATTAGGAAGGTTAAGATTAGGATTAGGAAGATTAGCTAATGGAGTATCATCTACCAAATTCTTCACATAATCTAAAAGATCAATAAGTACACTACAAAAATCCTTAATTAAAGTTTTGAAAGTAGGGAGACTAGTATTGGTCAATCTTAAAATAGCATAAGTGAGTGAAACATGAAGATTAACAAACATGATAAAATGGATGACACTCTCATAGACATCATAGGTACTATAAAGAGATGCTAAAAGAAGCATAATGAGAAAAATAGTGATAAACCAAAATAATTTCATGATGAAAATGCAAGAAGTGTTTTTGTATTTATAAATGCAAATTATAATCTAAGATGTAAATCTAACACCAAAGAGAAGGAGTTGTCTATCGCGGGTTCACCAAAATGTAAGATATGAAATAAGGGGTTTTTTAATATGTAAGGTGTTGGAAAAGGATAAAGTGGTTTGATTTGATTAAAGTGTGTTGAATTCCATAACCCTACTTTATACTTAATTGAATTTAATTGATTGTGTATTGCAATGGAGAAGATAAGATGCTCCTTTTTTAATCCTCAAATGCACAAATGGGAGATCCAAGTTGATCAACCCAAAGGAAGGGCTAATGCACAAATGAATCAATTATTTGGAAAGGAGAATAACAAGAACGATATCTTAAATTATGTTAATTGATTAAATGAATATGTTTGATTATAGTAATTGAAAAGGATAAGAAGAAGAACCAACCTTACAAAATTGTAGATCAAAGAATGCTATTTTCTGAGGTTTGTAGACTATTTCTAGAAAAAATGACAGTTGATCCCGAACCAGAATGCAGAGATGAACAAATCCTAGAAATATTTTTCCGTTATGATGTCATCTTATGAAAAAGGTTGACCTTGACCAAAAAATGTCAACCCTGACCCAATAATGTTAACCCTGACCTGCACAGGTCTGACAGAGAATCTGTTCGCACCATCTGAAAGAAAGCCAAAAAGGTATCCAGATCTGGTCTCAAATCTGCTATTTTGAACCTGTACCTACAAGAAAAAGAGGATTGTTTGTTGTGGGGGAGGGGTTTGCTTTAGTCAAACCCCAATCTAGGAATTAACCTTGAAATCAATAAAGTATAGAATGCTAGCAAGTAGTAGAATTGAATCTAACAATGAAGCTATGATATTCAATAGATATGCAATTATGATTCAAATGTATGCAAGTATGTAAGTATGAAAGCATGGGCTTTAGAAACCATAAACCTTCATGATTGTATGCTTGAAATCCACCTTGAAGATAGAATGAAATATTCTTGAGGATGCAAAAGGATCTTGAAGGAAGATCACACCACCATGATGGCTAGATCTAGGGTTTTGAATGATAAATCTTGAATGCTTGAACCAAATTCCTTCAAAGGCTTGAGAACTTGAATCCTTGATCTTCAATGGAGAACTTGAATTCTTGAGAGGAAGACTTGAACACCTTGATAACTTGGAAATATTTAGAACAATGGATGCTTGAAACTTCTCCTTTTATGCTCAATATAGCTTAGTTGATGGTTATAAAACTTAGAGAAAATGAGAGGAGAAAACTTCCTTTTATATGAAATTAGGGCACAATATTCTAAGGAGGCTAACATAGGATAATTAAATTCCAATTATACCCATGTCCCTAGAAGAGGACCTATATTAAATATAATTTAGGAATCAACGCTTTGAAACCCGAAACAACCGACCCGGAAGTGGGAAAACTAAATTTTGGATGACCCCCAGCAGCCAACAAGCTTTCAGTTTTGAAAGGGGGACCCTGGTTAGGGTTGAGATCAACCTTGACCTAGGTTAGGGTTGATTTCAACCCTAACCTAGGTCAAGGTTGAGGTCAACCTTGAGCTAGGGGGTCAGAACCCCTGGAAAACATGTCAGGTAGGGTAGAAGGTGCCCGAAAAGGCCCAATCAGGGTCCTAAATAGGTACAGAAGCATAGGATGATGCAGAAATGGGAGGATGATATGATGGAGGTCAAAAAAATCCCCTAAGGAGGGCTAAATATTCTTAACATGGAAGTGCTTCCATTTTAAGATGATACATTACTAACAGGAGTTTTTTGCGATATCATATCTTGTGTTATGTGTCAATTACTTTCATGAATGTTTCTATGAATGTTCACATGTATGTTAAGTTTAAGAATTGATATATCTTACATCAAGATAGTATAGATCAGATGGTTGGATAAACAATTGATTACATAAAGGTTAATTGATTAAAGGATACAAAAGTTTTAGAGGTATTGATTCACCCCTCCCCTCTTAGTACACACTTCCCATTAATTCCAACATGATAAACATAACAAACATTATCATTTACCTTGAAATTATAAATAATTTCTAGCTCAACATCTTAGTTGGCCTCGGTTTGTTTCACTCAGTAAATATTGTGATGCTTCGGTGATCCCTAGCTCGGTTAACACAGTGCTTGGTATACACTATGTTTGCTTGGTGTCCACTGTTCCAACTTGATGCACACAAAACTCTTCATTTACCGACTGCATAAAATTTTTTTATTCTAGATCTTCAATCCATAATAGATGTTTGTTACCATGATGATAATCAAATAAGTTGGCATAAATGACAATACATTAACTGATTAATGTCTATCATCACATTAGTAAATCAGTTGATCGTCAACTTAATGACCTCAAACATACAATCAGTTGTAGTTCATCAATCTCTCCCTTTGGCATTGATGGCAACACAATATGAAATATGCAATATAAAAATGCCATAGAATACAAAACTTCAATTCTACAACTATATGAAAAATGTTGTAGCTCTCCCTAGCTTGTACATTTAATTTGTTTAATCACTACACAACATTGAAAACTAATCACGTAGACTCTTTCTGTAGATTTGAATCATTTTAATCTTCTCTCCTTGAAGTGGATAGATATTTCATTTCTCTCCCTTTGTCTTTTCTCCTTTCTCCCTTGCAGTGGATGGATATTTCATTGATCATCTCTTCCTTTGACAATAATTCCATACAGCAAATATATAGCTCTTGAGAAGCCAAAAATATCTCTGGGTTTGCGGTTCAGATCAGGTACCTTGCAGTGTACTGATATGAAATGTTGTTCCAGTTGTCATTTTGCATCAACATGATTGATATTCTGATAAAATGTAGGTTGATGCAACCTCTTAGTCAGCTTTGTGACTAATAGACAAGGGACAGACCCCTAGTCTATTCCTCAAGTACTAAATGTGCCCTTTGGTAAGGGTTTAGTGAACATGTCAGCTAGATGTTCTTTTAATTGTACATATTCCAATGTCACTTGTTTTTCTTGTACTTGTTCCATCAATTAGTGATACTTTATAGATATATGTTTTTTTTGCATGCATCACTAGATTCTTAGAAATGTTAATTGCACTAGTATTTTCACAATAAATTATCACTGGGTCAGTGATCTCTTCATTCATACCTTTCAAAAGTTGTTTTATCCATGCAATGTTCAAACAGTTTGCAACAACAACATATTTTTCTTCTGCACTTGACTTAGATATGCATCCTTGATTTTTACTTATCCAAGTAACTCATATTTCTCCCACAAAGAATGCTCCAATAGTAGTGCTCTTTCTATCAACAATGTTCCTAGCCCAAACAGCATCTGTGTAAACTTTCAATTCAAACTTGTCATCTTTCTTGTACCATAATCCACAATCTTCAGTGTTCTTTAGATATCTAAAAATTATCTTTACAACAGTCATATGTGATTCCTTAGGATTAGCAGAGAATCTTGCTACAATGCCAATTGTGTGTGCAATGTCCAGTCTTGTGTTTACAACATACATTGTTTTTCCAATCATAAATCTATACAATGTCTAATTTACCTCGGTTGTCTGATCTTCTTTTGTCAATTTGCATCTTGTAACCATAGGTGTACTGACTGGTGTTGTATCTTCCATTCTAAATGTCTTAAGTACTTCCTTGATGTATTTTGATTGATTAATGTATATACCTTCATCCTATTGTAAGATTTGCAAGCCAAGAAAAAATTTGATCTCTCCAAACATTGACATTTCAAATTATTTTCTCATTTCAGCAGCGAATGATATGCATAAGTTATCATTAACAAAAATTTCAGCAATAAGAATCTTATCATTAGTTCCTCCTTTCAAATACAAATTGTTGTTCTCACTTGTTCTAACAAATCCAATACTAATAAGATAGGAGTGTCATCTTTCATACCATGTTCTCGGTGCTTGTTTAAGTCCATACAAGGCTTTGTGCAACTTACATACCATGCTTGTCTGATTAGGATCAACAAAACCTTTAGGTTGTTCAATGTATACCTCTTCTTCTAGTATCTCATTCAGAATTGTAGATTTAACATCCATCTGATAAACTTTAAATCCTTTGTAAGAAGCATATGCAAGAAGTATTCTAACTCCTTCAAGTATAGAAATGGGTGCAAAATTTTGTCCATAGTCAATACCTTCTTCTGGTGCATACCCTTTGCATACTATTCTTTCCTTTTTTCATGTAACATCTCCATTCTCATTCAATTTGTTTCTGAATATCCATTTGGTTCCAATTACATTTTTATCACTCGATCTCGGTACCAATGTCCATGTTTTGTTCTTCTGTATCTGCTCAATTTCTTCATTCATTGCCTTAATCTAGTCATCATTTGAAAGTGCATCTCTAACAGTTTTAGGTTCAAATTCACAAATCAAACATGTGTTACCATTCAACTTACTTTGTGTCATCATGCCAACTCTCTTATCTCCAATAATATGATTCTATAGATGATGTTTTCTTATATATTTTGCAAGTATAGGTTCAGTTCTTTCTTCATTGTGTTCTCCAGTTGGTGTATGATTATGATCTCCAATTGCAACACCTTCCTGATTCTTGGTTGGTGCATATTGACGCTCTATAACATTGTCTTGTTGCTTGGTAACATTAGGCAGTTTCTCGAGAAAAGTGTTAGGATCTTCAATATAAAAAATTTTATTGTAGTCTTCTGGCTCTCTTTTAATTTTAGCATCATTCTTCTCAAAAAATTCATCAACTCTTACATTTGCACTTTCAATGATTTTGTTAGAAGACTTGTTCAAACATTTATAAGCTTTGCTCTTAGTAGAATATCCTAGAAATATTCCTTCATCACCTTTTGAATCAAATTTTCCATTTCTATCATCTTTCAGAATATAGCATCAACTTCCAAATATTCTAAAGTAACTCACATTAGGTGTGTAACCATACCATAATTCATAAGTTGTCTTGTTTGAATATTTCTTGAGTTGTACTCGATTCAATGTGTATACAGTATACTAACAACCCTCTAGTAAACTTGTGTAACACTCTTTTCAAGCATCATCGTTCTAGCACAATCCACAATGGATCTATTTCTCCTTTCAGTAATCCCATTCTGTTGTGGTGCCCTCGGTGTAGGGACCCATCTCTTAATTCCATTCTCATTATAGAAGTTAGTGAAATCATCATAAATAAATTCTCCTCCTCTGTCTAATCTTAAACATTTCATTTCTTTACCACTTTATTTTTCCACTTTAGCTTTGTACCATTTGAACAACTTAAATGCTTCAGATTTTTCTTTAAGAACATGATAGTCATCATTCTAGAATAGTCATCAACAAATAAAATAAAGTATCTATCTCCATAATAACTCCGTGTTCTTATAGGTCCACATAATTCGGTATGAAACAGTTCCAAAATAACATTAGATGAAAAAGTTTTTCTCTTGAAACTAGATTTTGACATTTTTTTCCATTTGAAAATTCTTGCACATGACATGGTCAGATTTAGATATCCTCGGTAAGCCTCTTAATTTCCTTTTCTTACTGATCTTAACCATGTTTTCAAAATTCACATGACATAACCTCTAATGCCACAACCACACATCTTCATTTCTAGCCATCAAACAAGAAATTTCTATAGAGTCAAGATAGAATAGATTACCATTTGATTGTTCTCCTGTGCTGATCAACTTTCTTGTTTCATCATAATGCAACTCGGTGACATGCGTTATTTAACTTTGAAAAAATTAATAGAATAAAATTAAGTCCTTTCACCCAATATGCATTCTCACATTTGATCATATTGTTCAGCAATATAGTAGCTTTTCCTTTTACTTGACAAGGTGTATCATTTCCCATTCTAATAGATCCACCATTTTAATGCTCAAGAAATTCAAACTTGTCTTTATCTCCAGTCATATGATGAGTACAACCACTATCAATAATCCAAACATCATTCTTTCTAACTTTAGAAATAAGTGTTGTTTCAAAATACCTCTCATCTTCTTCTGAATCTTCTTTCATAACTATAAATAGTGTCTCAATATCCTCATCAGTGTCGATGTCGGTGTCTTCATCTTTATTTTCAACAAGGTAAAATGCTTTCTTGCCTTTGTCTTTGTAATCTTAGTTACTCCTTCTGTCATACTATCAGTTACTTCTATAGTCATGACCATCCTTTCTGTCGTTAGCTCTTTCATTGTTTCTTTCATCATTTTTCCTGTTAGGGCATCTGGCAGCAAAGTGTCCAATTTATTTACAATTAAAGCATATCAAAGGTAGTTTACCTTAATATCTTCATTTACCTTTTATGCAATATTATGACCATTAATGCTTCAATTTCATCAAGTTCTCTCTCATCACTGTCAATTTCACTATAATTTCTTATCATGTGTTTGTTACCAGATTTACGACATAAATGCAGACTCAACAGTAGGAACAACACTATTGTCAAAATTGTTCAACTCAAATGAAATTAGTCTACCGACTAGACTATCAATTGTGATATTATTTCTAGGTGTTGCTCTCATTTCATGTATTGTAGATACTCAAATAGCATAAATGGGCAATAAAGTTATGAGAATCTTACTTATAATAGTGTCTTCATCAATAAATCCACCTACTCCACAAATGGCATTCACAACCTCGTTGATTCGATTACTGTACCATGATATGTTTTCTCCTTCTTTCATTTTCATGTCATCAAAATTTCCTCTGAGACTTTTAGCTTTAGCTCTTTGCACATTTACATCTCCTCCATGAACTAGTGTGAGCATGTCCCACATCTACTTGGCTGATGTACATGTCTTCACATCTTCAAATTTAGCATTATATAGTGAAGAAGCAAATTCTATCATCATAGTATTGTGTTCATGTCTTTCTCTCAGCTAATAAACAGTCAAAGGTCCAATGGGTAAGATGAAATCAGTATCTAGTTATTGCATGACATCATTTCCAATCCCTGATAGATATAGTCTCATTCTGCTCTTCCATGTTGAGAAGTTTTCCTTGTTCAGCTTAGGCACATCTTTCTTATACATCTTGTGATCTTTTGCTTAAGTCATTTAAAACTTTCCTTCTAAGCACTATATGCTCTAATACCAATTGTTAGATAACTAAGAGGGGGGGGGGGGGGGAAACAGTTAACTCTAGTTATCCTACAGTCCCAAATACTCCCAGATGTATATAACAAGAATTTTAAACATATAAATCAACTCGCTGAAATATGAACTGTGATCTCAAACTTATTTTCAAACTCATCTATCAATTTATCAACCCATCTATCAAGTCATCTACTGAGTAGCAGTAAATCAATGTTATGATTACCGATCAATGCATATAAAGTAATACATATAAAATAACAATCCAATGCATTCATACACATCAACACATAGATTTTTAACGTGGAAACCTTGCTAAGGGAAAAAACACATGGGACCAGTAACCCAAAATAATTCACTCTTCTGAAGTGAGCTCGGTAAAGAGCCAACCCTGTTAAAGGTTACAATGCACACTATTAGGTGTGACATGGTTAGAGGATTTATCACTAACAGTTCTCCCTTGACCATTCATTCATTATGGGGTCAACAAGAAAACACTCAAAATTCATTTAAATGTCATAATAAAGACTGTAAAGTCCTACTCAGTTATGAGATTTTTTCTGTAATAATGGTTAAAATGATATAGTAATGACATGACTCAAATACAACTCTATTTGAGAATTTTCAGATCTATGCTAAGTACATATACCTTTGATCAATAATCACTTTAGTTCCGATTCTTCATACTCTCTTTTGCTCGGTAAATACTCTTTTCTATCGCTCGGTGTTGTCTGCAGAATTGCTTGGTTCTATCTTCAACCAGTTTGACCATTCATGCATGAAGTTAATCTCTTCAGTAATATGCATGTATGCATTTATGATTCATAATAAATCTCTTGTCTCTTATATAGACATCATAACTCATTTAATTTCCATCCTTAGATTTTTCCGCTTGATATCCATCGTTGATTTTGTCGCTTCATCCTTCCTCAAAAGTTATGTTAAAAATATGTTTCAATCTCCTTCATTTGATCATCTTGAATTTTCATATCCGTTTGATCAACATAACAAACATTATCAATTGCCTCAAAATTATAAACAATTGCCAGCTCAACATCTTAGTTAGCCTCAATTTTTTTTACTCGATCAATACCATGATGCGTTGGTGATCCCTATCTCAGTTAACACTATGCTCGGTATACACTATGTTTTCTCACTGTCCACTGTTCCAACTCGGTGTATACAAAACTCTTCATTTACCGATCGCATAAACTTTTTTTTATTTTGGATCTTTAATCCATAATAGATGTTTGTTACCACGATGATAATCAAATAAGTTGACATCAATGACAATACATTAACTGATTAATGTCTATCATCAAATTAGTAACTCGATTGATCATCAACTCAATGACTTCAAACATACAATCAATTTTAGCTCATCAATACCATGTTGCATGTCGACTCTAGACAAATCAGAGTGTCCATTGTTCCAGGTGTTATATGCCACATAATATTGAAAATGACTCATCATCCTCATATTATCGTGGTTATATAAGAGAGACCGCCTTTCATCATTAATCCTGTATGTTTCCAAATCTAGTCACACATTCCCAACATAAAGTAGCTATCAGTTTGATCATTCCTCACATGTCAGTAATAACTTCTTTGGTGCAATGTGTCATAGGGAGGTACATTTTCTTGGGTGTGACTAGGCTCAATACATATAGATTGGGTTTCTCTCTTATGAGTGATGATGATGTATAATACATACTCTATCGGGATGTGTGAAAATATGTGCTATCCTTTGGAGAGTCCATTGGTAAGCGTACCATGGCATCGGTTCATAATTGTGTGAGTTATGACACTTAATTGCTTTCGGGCCACTTGGTGAGTTGGCCAACATTTTTTAATATGTTGGATAATGATAATAGAATGATTTTATTAGTGCTTGTTGATATTATTCATTGTCATTCATTTTATTATTCATTGTTAGTCATAATAAAGAAACACATGATTCATATAGTTCTGACTCTGGTAAGCCATTCATAAGCAATATGTGTTAATGTATAGTAACTAGTATCATGTGGTATATGGATAATGGAAGATTATCCATTATGCACATTCACAACTATACCCCATGATACTAGTTTGGTAAAGACTTACCAGAGTAAGATCTATATGAATCACGAGTTTCTCTATTATATGCCTGCAATAATAATATCAATGAAAAAAAGTAGGTGTTGGAGCAATTTACATAAATTGTACTAGCTGGAGTAGCAATATGCAAAAACTATATCTACTCCATTTATGATTAGATGCTATGCTCAAATCACCATTGACCAATATAACTTTGACTGATTTCCTAATGCAACAGTGCTAAAAAATTCAATAGGTATAGAGAATAACCAACTAGGAATGAAGATACAAACAAAAGAATCATATTACAAACAATAGCCATATTATATGGAACATAATCATGTTGTTTCATTTCTTTCATTTTTCATCTCTCTTGCTTCCTATTAGTGGGCATTTTGTATCTCAAATCGTCATCTTTGTCCACATTCTAGGTCATTGATGGATCTTACCAGCTATATAAATGTTCAAGGATGCATTGTTAGGAAGACCATAGTCACTCATTTTCTTGCAGTTGTTCTTTCTTTCCTTGCGGTAGCCAAATAAGTATTTGCACAAGAAGGTAGACGACAAATGTGTAGGAAAAGAAGAGATGAAATTAGTTTTTATAAACACATTATTCATTCCAATGAGGTGGATTGTCATGACCAAATTTGCATGAGTACAAGAGCCTTCTTTCAACTAGCCAATGTTATAAGGAAAAAAGAAAGCATTAGCAATACGATAAACATAATGTTAGAAAAACAACTAGTGATGTTCCTCCACACCCTTGGCCACAATGTGAGGAATCGTAAGATTGCCCATAAATTTGGCCACTCAGGAGAGATAGTAAGACAATACTTCCATAAGGTATTAACGACTATCTTAGCACTCCATGCAGATTATTTGTTACCACCTGGTCCAAACACCTCTCCATAAATTATTGGGAAGGACCATTTTGATCTGTACTTCAAGATACATCTTCTAGTGGTACAAATTTCTTTGTTTAGTGTTAATCCTATTATTGCATGTTCATTTGATTGCAATTTTTCTTTGTATAGGATTGTGTTAGATTAATTGATGGAACCCATATACCAGTCATTGTCAATGTTGACATTCAGAGTAAATATCATGATAGGAAAGGCAACTTTTCACAAAATGTTATGGGTGTTTGTTCATTTGATTATAAGTTTCAATACACTCTTGTCGGTTGGGAAGGGTCTGTTGCATATAGACATGTTCTAGCTTCAACTCTCTTGAGATCAGATCCAATGGTAGTTCCCCCTAATATGCCAAACTAGAGTGTAATATAGTGAATAATACGATAGATAGTTTATACAATATACTTCTCATGTTTATTCAATAAACCATACTATATGTTTCACGTTTTAACAATATACTTTTTTTGGTAGGAAAATATTATTTAGTCGATGTTGGATATCCAAATGTACTAGGATTTAGCGATCCTTATCAGTTTACACGTTACCACCTAAAGGATTTTTCAAAAGAAAATCCAATAAATAGTCCACAAGATTTGTATAACCACCGACACTCCTCACTTAGAAATGCAATAGAGCGTACCTTTGGGATTTTGAAGCAGCATTTTCCTATCCAGAGGCATGCAATGTCTTATCCAATCATGACATAAGCACATATTGTTTAAGCATTTTCATACTACACAAATTCATTACTATAGAGGATGACAATCCATCCAAAGTAGCTATTGAAGAGGAACATGATCGTGATGGGATAAATGTACCAATGCTTGAGACATGTGGGTTGAATCAGTGTGATAGGGATGATTGTGGGAAGTTTTGAGATGATATAGCAAGTAGGATGTGGGAAGACTACAAATGTCAAGAGTTGTACTTTTAGGGGACCTTTCTTTGTTCTAAAATTTACTTGACATTGATATACATGATGGTTTCGTTGATCTTTTGTTTGTATCTTCATTCCTAGCTGGTTATTGTCTATGCCTCTTGAATTTGTTAGCCCTATTGCATTAGGAAATATAAATGGATTACACCAAGGAGTACCAAGTGATGAAGATTAATTATACTATTATAATGGTGATGCTCAAAGCATGTATTCTGATAGTTCACATATAGAAAATTCTTTGAAACAAATTAAGCCCGCAATCCATTTTTCTGATGATACTCCTTGGTGTATTCCATTTATTTTTATCATGATAATTCTTAGTGTGGTTTTGTAGAATTTTAATTGATGTGACATATATTTGATTTATTTATTGTATATATAGTTTTATTGATTTATTGGTACTTTCAAGTTTTATTGAGCTATAGTTTTATTGAGTTATGTCATCTACATTTCTATTATTTAATCCCCCCTTTCCCAATATAGTAATCCAGTTGCTATCAGCTGACTCTTCACCAATCAAAATCTTACCAGGCCATTGAAGGGCCATTGAACCCTTATAAATTCTAATCAATATTCTAATTGGAAATATAATTAAATCTTTTCAATTCCTTCAAGGATGAAATTTAATGGAAGAAAGAAGTAATGAAAATCCCTACATTATCCTTAAAATTATATATGTGGAACACTACAGGAACATTCAAGAATGTATTTAAAATAATCATTTTCTTTCTATCACACATTTAGCAAATGTCTCAAAGGTGATTTTAATTTGTATCCAAACAAACATGCATATATAGGGAATGTAAGCATGTAGAATGAGTACACATATTTTGTGACAAGGAGTCTAGAGAAAAATGTTTACTTACAAGTAAGCCCTTGTTTGTTTGACAAAATGCCTCCAGATATTGTAGTGCTCGACTAAGCTTTCTTCTATCTGGTACTTGGTTTTAAGTTAATTTTTCACATGCTCTCCTACGCTACCAAATCTTTTTTGTTGGAGTTTATTGAACGATGGATAAATACCTTCACAAATTTATGGTTGTCTATGATCTACCAAATTGTCATATTGCTTCCTTGGATTTGGTGATTTCTGCGTTGATTCCTTAACCCAAAGCATTCTATTTAGGGTTTATAAGTTTTTGAACTAAATCATCTTATGTATACAATGTATAATCACTGCAATGATCACATTACATGAAAGGGCCTTCCTTCATTTCACTATGCCAAACATTTCTAACTGACTCGTCCATGTATCTTCATCAGCCATTCACATCAACCAAAATTTCTAAATGACCTTTGAACCTCCTCATCTATAAATTTACTTTGTGATCATCTAAAACCCAGTGCAAGTATTTTCTGAATTAATTTGCACATTTTATCAAATATTTCAAGGCTCAAAGACTCCCATGTTTTGTTACATACCCCCATCACTTTACTCATGATTGTATCCATAAAACAACGTCTCTTTGAGAATTTTCCTAGAACTTGTGGTTATATGCTTCTATTTGCTGATAAAAACTAGTGTAGGTGATGTCGTTCACACAACTCATGATGAGCATGGATGACGAGGTTCAAGTGAGCCAAATATCTTCTTCTTCAAGGAAGGTTATTTGACAAGAGAAATGGAATGAAAGCCATGAGCAAGTTTAGCTAGGAAGAAAAGTTGAAGGGGGATTCAAAAAAGAAGCATGGATCACCATTAAGAGGAGGTTGAACGGGGAGATGGACCTCAATCTATCAAAGGAAAATTTCAAGAACAAGCTCAAAACATGGAAGTAAGGTTTTAGAGTTATGAGAGAGTTGAGGAATATGAGTGGTTTTGCATGGAATGAGAGTGCTCAATGTGTGAATGTTGATGACAGTGTTTGGGAAGAGCTTTTGAAGGTAATATGCTCTTTTGAATATGTTGATCTAAGGAATATTTCCTTCTTATTAAGTTAGTAATGAAAGAAAAACATCTAATTCATTCATTATGCCAACATGCATAGAAAAGAATTCAAAATTGCCAATGTGTATAAGAGATAGCCCTTCTAATACTATAATAACTTAGCCTTTATTGTGGGTAATGACATAGCAGATGGTACCATATCTACATTGACTCAAGAGAAAAAAGAAAGGCACCATATGGATGAGGGTGTTCATCTAGATTATGATGAGGATATCCCTATCAATACACCTCTTGAGACTACAACTAATTTGGATGACGACTTTTATCATTTCAATCAATCTAGTGCAAGCGATAGGAAAAATCCTTCAACACCATCATCAAGGAGGGGAAAGAGGAGGATGAAAAGGATGGATGGTTCATTGGATGTGATATGTGAAACTATAAAAAATACATGAGGGCCTCAGTATGTCTCAAATTATCAAAGTGGATATATCTGATTTAGATAATATTTTAGATAGTGTGTATGAGGCTCTCAAAACCATCCCTGATTTGAGTTGAGGTACTATGCTGAAGGCATATGACACTTTTATGGTTGAACCTGAAAGAGCCAAAGGGTTCTTGAGAATGAGTGAAGGGGAGAGAGTCGAGTATATTAAAATGAAGTTTTGAGCTCTCTAGTTTATTTTCTTTCAGTTGAAGTCTTGATATGTAAACATTGACAAGGTTAGCCAAGATACTTGTTAAAAATTGGAAAGGTTAGCCAAGATACTTGTTATATCACCAACATACAATTGATATCAGTGTTTGACATTGTTTTGTTTTTACAATATTTACGTATTTTTCTAATGTTGATACTCAAATCATGTGTTCTGATAGTTCACATATGACTGCTCTCTGCCCAAATCACCATTGATGATTATAAAGATAGGTAGTTTAGAATTTTGTTTTCATAGATTGTTGCACTCTTCCCAAATCACCATTCACGATTAAATTACTACTCCATCTTGTACAATCTTTGTAGATTGCTCCAACACCTACTTTTTTGCTTGGCATCATATATACATGTGTTCATGAAGAATTAAAAATGGATATGCTAATATTAATGTCTAATGCCTCATGATTGTATATTGTTCATCATTTCAATTATTTAATGTAGAGTTAGTTAACACTTTCCAAATGATTTTAAACTATTTAATTTTATATTGTTTGTGATTGACATTATTCTATTACATGTTATATGTCTACACCTCTTGAATTTTTTACCCCTGTTGCATTATAAAATTTAAATGGAATACACCAAGGAGTACTACACAATGAAGATCAATTATAATGATAAATTACGATGTTCTAATTTGTTGATACTCAAATCATGTGTTATAAAGTATCAGAACTATTCTGATAGTTCACACATGGCTACTCTACCCAAATCACCATTGGTGATTAGAAAGAGGTATTTTAGAATTTTTCTTTCATATATATAGAAGGTATAGTTTTTGAAATTACTACTCCAACTTGTACAATTTTTGTGTATTTCCTATAAAGGGGTTTAAATTTTTGTAGCAATTTACAAAAACTACAAGTTGGAGTTGTTTATGAAATTACTACTCCAGCTTGTATAGATTTTGTACATTGCTCCAACACCTATTTTTTTGCTCGACATCATATATACATGTGCTCATGAAGAATTCAAAAGGGACAGTTCTGAGATTACACATATGTTGATATTCACGATCAATGCTTGATGATTGTATATTATTCATGATTTCAATTACATAGCCTACAATCCATTTTTCTAATGATACTCCTTGGTGTATTCTATTTAAATATAAAGAGGTTAAGAATGAGTAGGATATGGAAAGCTTTCTCGCCGAATGCATGGCGAAAAGGCTTAGTTTTCTTCGTGTTTTTTACTTAACGGTGTGTTTTCATACCACTATTTTGTTCTAGGATTTGGCTCTTCCCCATCTTCTATGTCTTGGTATAGATGTTACATTCTATTTTATGGCTTATAGAAGAAATTGGAATTCTTCATTTTGGACTTTTGTTCAAAGTTTTGTTCAAATTGCACTTTGCATTTTCATTTTGTTTAGATTCATAATATCATCAAATATGAAGCATTTTCATTTTGTAGTATGATCGACAATAGTCGTGTTGCTATATGGATGTTTCTATCTAATATGAGATGTTGTCTCCATTAATATGTTTCTTTTTATTGCAATTATAATTAGTATGAATGAAAAAAATAATCAAAAAAACAAAATGAGATGTTGCATGACAATGCAATCTTTGTTGATATAGCATTGATGGCTTTCGTGAATGTGCATGTGTCAATGTAGTGTTGGCCCTTGTGTGTTCAAGGCCTCACGCATAATGAGTAATCATGGACATCAATTTTGGTGTTGCCCAAATAGGAAAAACATTGTTAATGGAAATATATTTTATGTTTAGAAATAATGTAAGAACTAATAATTTTAGAAAGAGCTATTATAGATTTGATATTGTAGGGAAATAATGGATGTTTGTACTTTTGGTGGGTCTATGATACCCCATCTACATCTATACCTGATGTAGGAAATGAGTGCACCTTGTGCAAGGCTCGAGAGGCAGTTAGTGCCATCAAGATTGCTTCAATGGCGAAAGCAGAAACCATCTTTCTATGATGCCTTCTTTGTGTGATAATCACACTAGTTTGTTGGGACCATATGTGTAAATGTGGTTAAAAGAGAGGGAACAAACTCTAAAGAAAGAAACTTTTTTAGGATTTCATATAGATACGTTGGACAAATTCTAGTAATGTCATGACTATTTTGTTGTTTTTAGTTTTTGATGAAGGGTGCTCCCCTTAATGCCACAAACACATAAAACAAACAGAGAAGCAACAACAATTTGCAAGAACAGAAAATGGGCTTCTTATTATCTCCACAAATGTGGAATTACAAAATTTCAGAATTACAATATGCAAAGCCACATGGGCATTTCCCTTACAATATTCTGTAGGACAAAGCCTCAAATTATTACCCAGATCTACCCAGAACTGTCCTAGACAACACTACAGGCCTTCTTTATATAAGCAATTTCCACCACCCGAGAAGGTTCCAGAAATTTAGCCCATAGGGCTGACCAAACTTAGAATTATTTTATTTTACAATTTGTTACATCATAGTCGGCTCAAAATAACTTTTGAAACCAGAACAGAAATTTTGAAGAAAAATTATTTTCTGCCATTTCAGGTGACCCAACTTTCGAAGACCATAAGTCATCGCCAGTTGACCCGATTGACCACTATCAACCCAATCCAAAAAGGCCATGAAGCGCTCTACAGGCCTGACCAATGTAAGCGCCCGTCACCCAAATTTTTGACCTCATCTGGGGCCTCTAAAGCCTTCAAAACTGAGTTAAAAGTTTCTGTACCCTACTGCCAATACTGAAAATCTTTAATATCTTCAAAACTAGACCTGATCTAGCCATGAAACTTTACTGGCAGGCTGATAAGACTGAGATGAACCTCCACATGTGAAATCAGAACATTCTAAGATCGTATGACCAA
>MU223248.1:570399-581110 GCA_018584345.1 Thuja plicata
ATATCCAATAAAGGTACATTTTTGAGATTTAGCATCAAGCTTGGTTCTATTTTCTTTATCAACATGGACAAAATCTTCACAACCAAAAGTTTTTAGAAATGAATAATTTACCTTTTTACCAGTCCATACTGCCTCTGGAATACCACCATCCAAAGGGGATGAAGGTCCTCTATTTATCAAATAGACTTCAGTGTATACAACATCTACCCAGAAATGAAGGGGTAGTCCAACATGCAATCTCATTCTCCTTGCATGTTCCATGATTGTCCTATTCATTCTTTCTAACACATCATTTTATTGTGGGGTTCTCGGAACTATCTTTTGCCTTCAAATTCTATTGATAGAATAGTAATCTTCAAAGGTTGTGTTGCAATACTCACCTCCATTATCAGATCTGAGACACTTCAACTTCTTTCCTATCTCATTCTCAACCAAAGCTTTCCATTTCTTAAATGTTTCAAAAACATCAGATTTTTGTTTCAGAAAACATACCCATGTTTTCCTGGTTGAATCATCTATAAAAATAACATAATAATGAGAGCTACCGAGAGATGATACCTAAGCCGGTCCCCATACATCTGAATGCACTAGCTCTAACTTCTCACTCTTCTTTCTTTCCCAACTCTGAGAAATATGACTCTTTTCTATTTACCATAAACATAGTTTTCACAAAACTCTAAATCGATATTTTCAGTCCTGGCAACAAATTTTTAGGTTGAAGGATTTTCATCCCTTTCTCACTCATGTGCCCAAGCCTATGGTGCCACATTTTTGAATCTATTCCTGCAACATCTATAGTAGCTTTCTCTACATTAACATTATCAATAGCAACTAAGGTAGAATAAGTGTTACCTGTACACAGATATAATGTGCCTATCTTCGAACCTTTAGCTACTACTAATGAACCTTTAGTGACCTTCTAGACATTGTCTGTAAACATGACTATGCAGCCTTCACTACCCAGTTTTCCTGCAAAAATTAAAATTCTTCTTAAATTAGGGACATGCCTTACCTCCTGCAATACCCAGTCATTTCCGTTTGGCAACTTGATCTTTATTTTCCCTTTCCCAACAATAGGACAGGGCTCATCATCACCCAAATATACCTATCCAAAATCACCTTGAACATAATCTTGAAAATATTTTCTATGGGGTGAAGCATGGAATGAAGCCCCATAATCAATTACCCAGGAATCATTAACATTATCCAAACATAATATTAAAGCATCTTGTAAAGTATTACTTGCAACATTAGTTTCCTTATTGTTATCTTCATTCCATCTTTTTGTTTTTTTTCTGAGACCAACAGTCTTTCTTCAGGTGACCAGGCTTTCCAAAGTACCAGCAATCTTTCTTTCCTTTAGATTGAGAACGTCCTTTATTTGACTTCCCTCATGACTTGCCATGCGAAGGACCTTTTCCTCTTTCACTTGTTCTTCCTCTGTTCTCCACGTTTAAAGCGGAACCTGATGAGGTTGAATTTTCACCTGTGCTTTTCCATCGCATTTCATCGCTTAGGATAACACCAACAACTTCATCAAATTTCAAAGTATTTAAACTAGAGACAGAGTTGCTTACAACCATAACCAAACTCTTCCAGCTTTCTGGCAAAGAACATAAAAGTAAGAGAGCCCTAACCTCTTCATCGAATACAATTTTTACGGATGACAATTGACTGGTGACGGTATTAAATTCATTTAAATGATTTGATACAGATCCTCCCTCACCCATTTTCATATTAAACAAACGCTTCATAAGAAATACCTTATTCAAAGCTGAGGGTTTCTCGTATAACTTAGCCAATGTCTCCATTAGCTCTATGGTCGTTGTTGCCTTTGATATGTTGAATGTTACAGATGGTGCAAGGCACAATTGAATAGATCCTAGTGCCTTCCTATCCAAGACCTCCCAATCCTCTGCTGACATAGTTCCTTATTTCCTTGTTTTTCCTTATAATAGCTTCCACAGGTCCTTTTGATACAGATAATCTTCCATCTGCATTTTCCACAATTGAAAATTCTAGCCATTGAAGTTTTCAATCTTGAATTTGGATTCCTCCATTGCTCCCACTCAAATCTAAAAGTCCTGTCAATCTACAACAACAAACCTAGCTTTGATACCAATTGTTAGGGTTTGACAGAACCAGAACATTATAAGAATAAACAGTTATACGCAAAAACAATAGAAGAAAGAAACTAAACACAGATAACACACAAATTTAACGTGGTTCACCCAAAACCTGGGCTACGTCCACCTACACAGCCATCCAACCTTTCTTATTATCCAGCAAAAACATACACAACCTTACAATGCATTATACATCTCAAACACTTATAACATGCATTTTAGGGCAACCTCTAAAATTGACCATTTTAGGGTTTTACAATGTCAGTCGCCACTCTATCAACAAATGTTATGTTTGTGCAAGAGGAAACAAGGAGAACAACTTATGTGAATAATATTAAGTATCTAACTCAAGATTGTTTTACTATTCTTACAACTTATATTTCAAAATGCACATTCATTTTTTTTAAAGGAGGGGTAAACGCTTTGACCCGAAGCTATGAACCGGTGAGGCCACAAATGGGGGACCTCATCCCCAATGAGATTTAAACCTTGATGGCAAGAACAACAACACAACTATTTAACCATCACAACATGCCACTATTGGCTTCAAAATGCACATTTTATTGTTTATTAAGTAATCTGATTTGTTTGTAAGAGTAGAGCAAGTAAATTAGAGTGTAGAAAAGGTTTAATTTTGGAATCCATACCCAAGAACATTTTACAATATGCAAGAAAGACATCCATTTTGTAATCTATGGTTGACCTAAAATTTCTAACTTTCCTTGTTATTGCCACTCTAGACAATGTTCCATATTGGAATTTGTATAAATTTTAAATGAGTCAATACTTTGTAAGTTTGCAAACTCTTTTTCACTATGCAATTCTTCTTGCTACTTTTGTTTCCATCTAAATTATAATTTATAGTTGTACAATATAAAATGGTGAGCAATGCTAGGTTGTAGATCACTCACCAAATCATATTGTGCATTGGAATACAAACTTACCCTTGAACCAATCTGATTAGCACAACCCAAAAAGGATGAAGGGGTGCTAATGCAAAATTTGAAAAATGGGATTTGGGTATTCCTTATTGAATAAAGTGTGATTATATGATGTGATTGATAGATAAATATGATAGTGTATTGAAGCAATGTGAATCTAATCTTTGAAAGTAAGTGCAAGAGGGAAATAGAAAGGATGAACTCACCTTGAAGCTAGGAGAATACAAATGAACTTTAGATCTGGTTTTGAATGTCAAAAAGTTGTTGGAATCATGTATGGTTTTGGATCTTACACTATGACACCTATAACTTCTGACTGTGAAAATCCCAGATTCAAAGGACTATGTCAAACAAAGTTGACCTAGTCCTGAAAAGGTGACCTGGTCCTGGAGATTTTGAAGCTGATGGAATTTGGAAAAGACTTGCAACTGGTTTTGTAACTCCCAAAATTGGGATCCAGAACTAGTTCCTACACACAAAAAGAAGGGGGAAATGTTGTGGAAATGGGCTTGCCTTGGTCAAGCCCTTATATATGAATTAACCTCTATAATGAATTGAAATTGCATAAGGAAAGATGAAATGAAAGATAGATCTGAAACATAAATCACCTTATACCTCAATGATTAATGCTTTTTTGGAGATGATCACAAGTGTTGATACAATAGATTGGACTCCAGAAAACCCATAGGAAATCATGAAACCAAACCCTTGAATAAGGAATGTTGTAGTTTGCCACTATGTTGGATTGAGGAAGGAAGAGAAGAAGGATATTTGAAATGCTTGATGACTTCCTTGCACTTGGATCTCTTGAATGCACAATGGATGAATGAAAGCTTGCATGTGGATGTCTCTTGATCATGAATTGTAGGTATGTCATGGATGTATCATGGATTTCAAATTGATGGGGGGAGGTCTCCTTTTATACACATTTCAGGGTCGAGATTTTGCAAGATCGATCCCAATTAAGCACCTAGGAGAAACCCCTTGCATTGGGCCCATAGCCCACTTAAATTCAATGCCCAGGGACAAGGTTGACTTGGTTTGACCTTTTCCAGGACAAGGCCAACTTAGTTTGACGTACTCCCGACATGCTAAGTTTTCTCCAGGATTTAGGGGAGTGTACCAAAAAGAGGTGGTGAAAACCTTAGTCTCTTAGAAAATCAGGGCAAATCCTGAAATCCAAAAATGCATGTAAAGGACCTAGGTGGAAAATGAATTATGTGATAGGATGAAAAATGGGGAATGATGAATAGACATTAGAGTCATTCTCGAGTTTTAAAAAAATAATGTTGATTTGAAGGATGCACAAGGACTAGAAGGACGTGAAATCAATGTGAGAAGCCATACATACTAAAATGGGGCTAAAAATGAGCACTTAATAAGGGTGCTTACTTTTTAGGATGGTGCAATAAAAACATGACTAGTTGTTTGTTGCCCTGATTCTCTTGAGACCAATTTTTGAAAAATTTGTGTGAATCCATAAATTTATTATCGTAAATCCTTGTGTTACCTGTACATTCATCACAGTCCAATGTTTTCCAATCATTTTTTAGAGCGCTTTGTTTGTATCATGGTCTTTTCATCGAGTTTATAGTGGGTCAAGCTTTAAATTTATAATAAATAATTAGTTATTTTTCAAAATAATTTTAATTATTTTAATTTCTCTTAATTTTTAATAAATGAGCCCTCTTCTAAGAAAATGGTGAAAAACTCCTCAAGTTGTGCCCTCTCATTTAAAGTGCTCAAAATATTAAAATTTCTAACTTAAATAGTTAGAAATGCTAAAAAATTGAGCATTCACAACCAAACTAAGTTCAAGATGCTCAAAATTAAAATTGGTTTTGAGTGCTCAAAAAATGAACATTCATAACCATTTTGGTTAGAAATGCTAAAAAAGTAAGCATTCATAACCTCCAAAAATTATAATCATTACTAACCTATGAGCCTAACCTACCCCTTCTCCCTTATTTGAGCATTTGAGAAATCATTCCAAGCACTGTGTAACTATTTTTAATGAGCCTTCAATAGTTTGACAAGATTCCCTAGAGAAATATGGTCTTGAAACATGTCTTGACTGTGTAATACATGGTACATGTAGAGTGTTCAATGGAATGCCTCAAAATGCCACCTCATGGAATGCGTGATTAATTATTGTGTATGAAATAAATTTGGTAAAAAGGTGACAGATAATTTTAAGCAAATACATATAGTGCAATTGGAAATTTCATGGTAGGCATGCTTGCGTAATTGGATAGCAAAGACTACCAGTGCACAAACTATTTAAGCAGTACCTTATTGAGATGGTGTCTCATGAAAATCTAGATTTCAAGATTTGTAGAAAATATATTCATTGTAAAGGCTTACATTGCATGTCATACTCTTCCATAGCATGTGTGTGTGTGAATGCACTACTAAATTTTGGCCATATTTTTGATGCGAGTTGGTCAATTTTTTAATGTTGGTTGGTCAATTTTTTAATGCCAATTGGTCAGCCAAACAACCACTCTTGTCATCAGAGTTTTTTCATTGATTAAGCGACCCAAAAATGTTGTGTCAAATAATTGATTGCAATAGTGGTCGAATGATCGACTGTATAATGCGTTGAGACTGTGAACATTCTGGTCGATAAAGTTTGTTGATCATTATCATCGTCGTCAAACTATCAACTTCAGTAGGCGTTGAGACTATGGCATTCCAGTTGAAATAGTTCATTGATCATTGTCATCGTCGTCGAAATATCATCTTCTGAATGCGTTGAGACTGTGGCATTCTAGTCGAAATAGTTCATTGATCATTGTCATTGTCGTCGAAATAGAGACATTAGAATGCATTGAGACTGTGGCATTCTGCTCAAATTTATTTGTTGATCTAGTTTTGGGTCGTCAAAATAGAGACATCAAAAATCGTTGAGACTGTAACATTCCGGTCGAACCATTTCGTTGATATATTGGATGGTCGTCAAAATAGCGACGACATATTCATTTAAAAAAAAAAAAAATGTATTAATCATCTATTAATGTATATAATATATTTCCTTTTACTAATCTTTTCATTGAAAGTATAGTAGTTGAATTAGAATACGCTCTAGAATGCTTACAAATCTAATGCACTATTACACCCTCCTATGCGAATTATATCTACACATGTCAATAAAATGAATATTGTGTAAGACATGTCAGCACAAGTAAGGAGAAACACTATTAAGATAGCGAAGACAAAGAGGATTTCAAAGGAGAAATCTGAATTCTCTGTATTTCCTTTTTAGAGCTTGCAGTGTGGGTATTGTCAGTATCTTACTTCCATTCAAGTTCTAGATGTTCAACTATACTACGAGTGTGATTCTAATTGCTATATCTCAAGACTCATTGATTGTTTGCATGTGGTGTTAGGTTTTTCAGTATCAATGTGTTTGTGCCAACCTAAGTGGATGTAACTATTGGCATATTACATATCTACACAAGTTAATTTTTTATTTTACAGTTATCTATTTTGATTACCACTTTTTGGAACTATCTTATGTGCTTCCTATTTAAAGGCACATTGTTTGAATCAAATACAAATGTTTAAATCAATGAAGTTTTTATTTTGGATTCACATGTGGTACCAAAGAGGATGTGTAGTGTTAGCATAATACATGTTTCACCATTCTGTCTGTAATTTGTAAACCAACTACTTTGTCAATTGTTTCTCAATGATCCAAAGGGCATCTAAAGGTATGCTGATAAAATGGGGAGGCAGCTAATTTGCTAGCAACATGAGATTGGAATCAACACATAATTTGCAATTATGATTCAAGGTGTTTTATTCACACATGGAAAAGGTTTGATAGAATTGAAGGATATTAGCTTGTGTCCCATGAATCATGCGACCCTTTGAAAGTTGACTATTCTTCGTTGATTGTAAATCAATTTTTCAATAAAAGAGGAGAAGGATAGCGATTTCTACATCTTTGTTGAGCTTCACGTAATTCCACCCGATATATGTTGTTATTAATTTTCCTTTGACAAGGCAGGCTAAGGTCTAATTGAAAAATTAGTTGATACTTTATTTAGTGTCTCCTTCAACCATTGCTTTAATAGGGTTGAATCTCAGAAAAAATAAAAGGTGTACTCTTTCTCTGACCTTCACAACATTATTAAGAGAAGAGGATATATTTTGAAGAGTATGCAACATAGGATTGAATCTCAATGATTTTCAAAGTGGAATACTATTTTTGAGGGTCTATTCAATCTCATTTATTCAGGTTCTTGGAAGGTCAACTTTCAATAACTAAAAATAGTTTAGAAAATGTTTCAGCGTTGTAAGGATCCAGACTGATCTTGGGCAGTATCGATTCACATGGTGCTGACCAAGCATTGAGCATTCATACTGATATTCTTCCCCTGCCTATGATAGAGCTATTAAATTGGTGAGTAGAAAGAAAAGATAAAACAATAAAATCAACACATGGGGAGGTGATGATCTACAATATATTTTGAAAGAGCAGAATAAGAGGACAATGAAAAGAAAAGAAAACAAAAAAACTAACATAGAAACTACCCCTGCCTTTGCATCTCAAACTGAAACATACATGTGAAATTGTGATTTTTCAAACCATAACAGGTGAAATTGTAATTTACCAAGAAGCTAATATAAGATTGAAAGTTATTTAATCTAATTTTTGTTGTTTTGCAATTGGAGATTGGATTGAAAGTTAATAAAATTGTGATTTTATAATGGTAATACCACTCTAGGGCACTATGGGCTACAAGAGCCCGTATGCCCATGAGTCAACGAATGATATAACATATAATGTGATTTCATCTAAGTTTTACTTTTTTGCAACTACAAAATTAATTGCAAGGTAATAAATTTGTGATTTTATTATGGTAAGGCCACTGCTAGGGCAACATGGGCTGCAGGAGCATATATTCCCAAGAATTAACCTATGATATTGGTATAAGGTTAGAAAGTTATTCCTTTTCAATTATCCTACTACAAATTGTAGTGAAGAGTACCTTTCCTCAGAAAATTTGACTCAATATTCAAAATATGTGTCTGTTAAAAGGTATATGAATATTTTGATGAAATAATGTGATGTTTTAGAATCTTCTAATGCCTTAGACCTTGAACATGTGAACATTTTCCTATCTTTGGGGCATCTGATGCTTCAAGTGAATTTAGGGTCCAATTTTTAGTCTTTTGATGGTCGATCTTGTATTGAATCAACTAACGCAAATAATCCACTATGGGTGGCAAGATCAAGGAATAACTCAAAAGTACAAGACCTAAGGGCCAGACCTAATGCCTCGGGGGCTCATCATAGATGGCCTTTCCTACATAACTCGTAGAGACATCGTAGTTTAGGTTTAACTTTAAAACCAGTCTTTTAAAGGATGGTAGAAGTGGTTACGCAACCCCTTTCTAGGGTAGAGTCCCCAGACAATGTCTCCATCAACTGCCACCCACTTAGGTGAACAAGGATGAGATCCTAATTAGATTCTACCTACAAATAAGCTATACGTAGACCTCCTCATAAGGTTACCTACCCAACGGTTCGTAACTACGATGGAGAACCAATTCTTGTAAGATATTAAGGTAATATCCATGATCCCAAAACTACAAGATTTATAATTGTATGAGAGGAGAAACATATTACCTAATTCTATGACCACTTATCTTAAAATTTTCATGACATAATTCTATTTGATACTTGCATGTTGCTTCAAATTTGTACAACGTTGAATGCAAAGGAAATCACCCATGATAAGGTTTTTTCAGTTGTAGAAGGAATATATAAAGATCTTATTTAATTCATAAAAGCTACATATTCCTGTTAATATCAATAGTCAAATCTAGAATAGATTTAATTTTTCAAACACCCAAACATCTAGAAAAAAAAGCTTCATTTTTATTAACACTAGTTATTCACTCTCCAACTCTACCTATACTACCTTCTAAATCATAATAATCCAAATCTTATTCTATCACCCAAATCAAATAAATATTGACACATTACTTAAATGATGTATTAAGTGGATAGATGTAGATAACATATATATACCAAATATTTAAGAGGTTTAACATAGATGGTGATTGAGAAAATTCTACTTTTCCATATAAGTATTTCCAGCAAAAGAACAATTTGCATGAATATAATCAATGAATTGCTTGTCAAGAAATCTATTACCTATTACTAAAGAATACATATATTGGTTCATCAAAATATATGTCAAAAAACATAAAACACCTGAAGAAAGTAAAATTAAAGCAATAAACATAGATTACTGCACCTCTGAATTGGAGACCCTTCTAATTCCCATCAGTTCCTTCTTGACCATCGCTCTACAATGCCATGAATGTGAACATTAGATCAAATTTGCATCCATACAAACACAAGTAAACTAATCAAATGATAGGATTTAAGAGTAAAATTGCAAATTACCTTTCGATCAATTTTCTTTCTCGAAGTCATACTTGAAGGATGTTCACCAAAGGGGGTTCCGGATCAGAGAACTGCCTTTCACTTAATAATTATGAAGCCATCAATCCAATGCTCAAAGTCATACTTGAAGGATGTTCACCAAAGGGGGTTCCAGATTAGAGAACTCCCTTTCACTTAATAATTATGAAGCCATCAATGGTATACTAATTGTTTAAGATTGTAAGTTTCCATTGATGGCTTCAAATTACCAAGCAAAAGGTGTTTTCTAGTACAAAAGGCTTAGCAACCTCTAGAGCCTTTTTCTTGAATGCATTATACCCCTGACGTACTTCATGGAAACATTTTGAATCAGGATTACAAGGAAATGTAAACCAAGATTCATATAGAGAAAGGTGTTGCTCTTGGAAAATGGTTGATGGTGATTGATGAAGAAGATTTGAAAATGATGATTGATCCAATTCAGGTTGGTGCAACATTTTCAAATCTTCTTCATAATCATCATCAAATGAACATTTTCAAATCTTCTTCATCATTCATCATCTCAGTATTCTACAATCATCTCAGTATATTTTGTATAGGTTGTGTGTGTGCGCACACATGTGTGTGTGTGTGGAACCATTTGAATAGTGAAAACCATTTGAAAAACCCTATGGGATTGGACCTAAGTCCCGAGGGCTCATCATTGATGACCTTGTCTACATTCATGCTTAGAGACTTCGTAGTTTGACTTCATAGTCTCGAACTAGATCAATCTAGGTTCATCATAGTAAGGGTATAAAAAGAGCCTCAAAGGTTTATTTTGACCTAATTTATAAAATACATAAGAGCAATGTAATTCATGCCATACATAAGGGACTGGAACTATTACTTATGAATAGTGAGAACCATTTGACTAACCCTATGAGACTAGACCTAAGTTTTGGGGGCTCATCATTGATGGCCTTGTCTATGTTCATGCTCAGAGACTTCGTAGTCTCAAACCAGATCAATCTAAGTTCATCATAGTAAGGGTATAAAAATAGATTTTATTATGTCGTATCACTATATACCACTAATTTTCTTCCTCTAAATAGAGTTCACGTATTCATCTTAAATAAATAATCTCTTCCCTACATTCAATCATTATACTCACATAACATTCATTAACACATAAAATTCATTCACACACAACATTCATGAATAATTCATTAACACATCATTCATCAACATTTACTAGTAGT
>MU223248.1:585443-609819 GCA_018584345.1 Thuja plicata
ATATATATATATTTTGTTATATTGTTATATCAGTTATATATATAGTGTTTAAATACATATTGTATATATATTGAGATTATATACATATATATTGGATTTATATAAGAAAATTTTAAAAGACATAAATTTGATCCATAACTTAACAGTAGTTAATACTATCACATACCTTCTTTTCTCATTTGGTGGTGCAATTCCTCTTTGAGTATCTCCTTTCTCCTTTGCATCCAAAATGAATGCATTCCAATGCCTCACTGAAATAAAGGGAGGACACTCATACTTTGGGTTGTGGACGAGACTCCTATATGTGTCCCTCATAGTCTTAAGATGTTTGAAAGCTTTTTCTAAAAAAAATTCTCCCCAAAAATGTTATTACCAAACTCATGCTGTAAATCTTTTATGAGTTGTTCTTTCAATTTCTTTTCTTGTAAGTTCCACCTTTTAAGAAAAAACACAAAATTGTTAGATAGAAAAATTAACTAAAGTTTCATACCGTGAATATAGTAAAAGAAATGGAATGAAAGGAAAAATATTGTACTGATTAATGACATGAAATAAAAATAGTGGGATAGGGTTAGTTCACTTATGATGTTTCACCTTGTACGTATGATGGGCCCGAATATCTTTAATGTCAAGATATGAAGTGCTTTATAAAAAGAATCGTTCCTTGCAAAAATCTCATTTGATCATGAATCCAAAACTTGTTATGAAATTTAAGTAAATTACAATTATAATATAAATACTAATAATTTTAAAGTACCTGGAAGCTTAGGAGATTTTAAAGGCATCAATTATTTATCGTCTATCAACAATGACGTCTGCATAACTCTCATGCTAGAAATATGGGTAGATCCAGGAAACGGTGGTGAACTATCACCAATACAGGTACTCTGATCTATATTCGACGTAGCAGTCGTCGATGTATTTCCTACTGCAGAAAATTAATCCACTATGAGATGCACCCAAGATTAAAGTACAAATTATCAAATCATAATTAGCACAAAACCAAATATAGAAAAACAAGGATTTACCAAGCATAGACTATGAAGGCATTGATGTTTACATGCTCCTTGTTGCCGACATTACACTCGGCTCTCTCAGATGGTTGCACTACTACATTTGGGGCCAAATCTCGATGACAACTTCCGATGGATGATTTTTTTATGTGAATTTGTGTGTTTTTTTAATATTCCCCGATGGTGTGAGGATTCTGATGGGTTTTAAATAGACCATCAAATTTCCAACAGTTGCGGGCTATACATGAAAAAAAAAGTGAAACCAAATCATTTTGTTTTTTATTGGCGAAGAGAGCAAAGGTGCGGGATGAAGTGAAATTGAGGTCAAAGTTGAGCGTGAAGATAGTGTAACTGGCTGGGGTGTAATGTCCTGTAGCTCTACTTTCTTCATCTTTGATCTTTGATAGACATTGAAGGAGCAAAGTTCTATCTACATGTACAAGGTAATAATCTGTGCACTTAGGGTTTATTTTTTAGCAGTGAATGTTAACAATTGCAGTGATTATGATATGTCCATTGCTTTTCACCTAATGTTCATTTCCTTCATTCATTTCATGTATTTGGTTATAAACCCATATCCTCTAATCTGATCATGACAATGTTTCTTTTTCTTTCTCTTTGAAAGGAACCCTTGGTGCTTTACTTTTAATCAATGCTCTTTGTATTTCATTCACTCACTATTGGAAAAAATATGTATAAAAGGTATAAAAACTTGAGAGAACTGCTCAAAATATCTATAGCATTGTTATCATGGTCAACATCAGTGATTTCCATTGTCAAGAATGATTATTTCAACACCATCCATTCATATTGTTTTAATCATTTTTTATCAGTGTTTCTTCCTTAATTTAATTAGCTATGATAGTCAACATCTTGATACACATGAAATTATTGATTTTTAAATTTATGATTTGTATCACTTTCATCTTGTTTTCTTTTAGACTCATTGGGATATGCTTCTATATTTCATTTCCTTCTTACTGTATATCATAAATTGATCTTATTGAGGGTCACTTCATTTTTATTTCAATGTCTTTCACCATATTATATGCTATTAATCTCAGAGTTTTGACTCTCTATCATACTTAATCTCATGCAAATACCCACCCTCTAATTTTTTTCCATAGTTGGGTCTCTTTCATTGCATTTCATTCACTATTATTAGGCTTCTTCATAATGTATTCTTCATGGACTTGTCAAAACATTCCATGATAATACTATACTCTATTGGTACATTGTAGCTCCTACACCAATGTTATTCACACATTGCCACTCTTCTTACCTTTTCAACCATTTCTTTGACTCATGTTATACAAGGATTTCTGCATGGTCACTTCATTGATGCATTGTTTCAATGTTTTCTGGCCCCTGTGATTGATTCTTGTCTTTAGCTATGGTACATGACATTAGTCATTGTAGCCTCTTCTTCTACCATATCTATTTCTCCATGGGACCCTATTGATTGGGATACTTCTATTAATTGACAGATTTAGATACCCTTTTGTCTTTGAGCCATTAAATGTGATTGCACATTGTCTTGTTTGCTACAAATAGCTTCCTTTCAATATTCAACAAAGACTACTATCCTGCTAACTACATAGAGTCTTTGTTTGTTTATATGCCTATTTTAGAATCATTGGCATTTCTTGACATTGTATCCAATTTTATTTTGTGACTTAAAAGATCACCGCCATAGAGCTATACAACACTATCTTCATTCTTATTAGTGATTGATTTTTCATGCATTTTATCACTATCTATAATAACATTATTCCCTTGGCGGTTGGTGACACCATTTGATGCATTTGTTCACATTTTTACCTTTCTACTAGTTATAGGGATCATTATTACTTGTTTTATTAGTGCCTTTCTTATTTCTTCCACTTCCTTTAATCTCTTTCATGCTACTATGGCATTGCTATTTTAATAGCCATTGATACTGTCCTTTCCTTTCAGTGTATATTCATTGTCTTTGATGCATTTTGTTTCATTGTGTTTACTAACTCTTGAAATTATTGTCATGTGCTTCAAATGGTGTGCCTTGGAATAGATAGAAATCACCTTGAACATTTCTTGTTCATCATTTCTTAGCTTGTTTGACCTTTATAACTAATGATTCTACCCTCTTTACTATTATTTGACTTACCTTGAACCATTTCATGCATATCTTCTATTACATCTTTGGGTCACTGAAGGGTACCATTTCATTTCACTATCATTATTCAATTTTTATCATTACTTCATAATAGTAAAATTCTTCCTCTCTTCATGCATGACTGTTAATATTTGATCATTGTCTGTTTTCCATTGAGATAGAAAATGAACAAATTCTAAGAACATGATAATTTACTATAACTAAAATATGGTGTACTTCCAATGAACCCTCTATTGCAACATAATCTCAAATTTTATTACATCCAAAGTAGAAATCATCAAGAAAAAAAGATCTCCAAATTTAGCTTTGTCAGAGAGAATCAAAGTACTCTCTACTTGATGATTTTTTAATTCATAGATTTATTAACACAATGATTTTAGAAATAAGGAAAAAAAAAGTGAAACCAAATCATTTTGATTTTTATTGCTGAAGAGAGAAAAGGAATGGGACAAAGCGAAATTAAGGTCAAAGCTGAGCAGGAAGAGAGTGTAATTGGCTAGGGTGTAATGTCTTTTGTAATGGCTCCGCTTTCTTGATCTTTGATCTTTGATAAACATTGAAGGAGTGCCAAAGTTCTATCTACATGTACAAGGTAACATTTTTTAATACAAACTGAATTCTTTAGAGATCTATGTGATAAATGTATAGACTATTTTTCTATTAAATAATATAATATAATAATCGTTTAGAGCTCATATCTGATTGAACGTTGTTTTAGGCTTTATTACATATTTCAAATAATAGGAAAAAATGTAACTTGTACCCTTAGGGTTTATTTTTTAGTAGTGAATGTTAACAATCGAACGTTGTTTTAGGGTTTATTACTTATTTCAAATAATAGGGAAAAATGTAATTTGTGCCCTTAGGGTTTATTTTATAGCAATATTAATGTTAAATCCACAAACACCCACAAGCTTCTTCTCAGAAAAAACTTATCCTTTCCTGGATTATGACAACCTTTTCTTTTTTGTCCTCGTGATATACTCTCTGACTTAACACTGGGAATCTGGACAAGTTTTAAATGCGCCAGACTATGGATGGCTATGCATTTCTTGACTATGTAAGTAATTTAAATTGTAATTTATTTAATGAAGCTGCATGTGACAGGTTACTTTTCTAAAACTTCCGGTTCAATGTCTTGCCATCTGTCGTAGCCTATAGCCTTGATTTCTTGCCGAAAGTAAATAGAAATATAATATAAATCTATGTCCAAGAGAGGCAATGAATATGAAAACTGTTCTACTGTAAATAACATAGGTATTTCTCACAACTAAATGTTGGTTTTATTTCCCTATCAACCTTTAAAACAAACTGATGCAGGAGCATCCTGGGTGTAAGAGCAATCTTGCATCACCCAAAAATATTTTCTGGTTTCTTTTTAATAAGGGCTATTTTGTGCAGAGTTACTGTTTCTGGAAAGTTACTATTTTTAGTAAGTTTTCCGTTTGAGCTCAAAATGTTCTATTTTCTTCCTTGGAGGTTCACTTTGATTGTATTAGCCTGCCAGTAAAGTTTCATTGCCAGATCAAGTCTAGTTTTGTAGATATTGGATATTTTCGGTATTGGCAGCAGAATATAGAAACTTTGAACTCAGTTTTGAAGGCTTTAGAGGCTTCGAATGGGGTCAAAACCTTGTCTAACTAGGCAAGCCCAAGTTGGGTGTTGTAGAGAACATCGTGGCATTTCCAAAATGGGGTTACAGCGGCCCATCAGGTCAACAATTGATGAGTTATGGTCTCCGAAAGTTGCGCTACTGAACTTGAAAATGTTAAAGTTTCTTCAAAATTTCTTTTTGGGTTCCGAAGTTGGTTGGATCTAATCTTATGTAATAAAAATGAATAATAATATCTCAGGGATGGTTGGCCTTAAAATTTAGGGTTTTATTTCTAAAATCTTCTTGGGTGGTTAATATTGCCTATATATTGAAGGCCCGTAGGGTTGTCTAGGGCAGTTCTGGGTTATGGAGCTGGTGGCTCTGGCTTGCAGATTATTGTAATAAAATGTTCATGTGACTGTGCATGTTGCATTTCTAAAAGTTCATGTTATATTTCATAATACTGTAATTTCATTTCATGGTGGATAATAGAAAGTCCATTTCTTGTCTTTGCGAATCTTGTTATTCTTGATTTTGTTGTGTATTTGTGTTAATAAGGGGAGCACCCTTCATTAAGTGGTATTAGAGCAGGAGTTCCTAAGTGTCTAGATAGGCCACTAACTATGAGGCAGTTTGCACTAGGACTGTGGTTGTGGTTTCGTATGATAAGAGTAAAAAATGCCTCCATGAAGGAACCATGGTGGAAGAGCTGGAGGTATGACAGAAGAGGGTTTTAGAGTCCTCCAAAGACAAGTGAAAGTGTTGCAAGAGGATTTGCATAGAGGAATGGATATTGTGGTTAGAGATGAAAGTGATGAGGAATTCAAAGAAGATCAGAAAAAGAATGACGAGTCAAGTAGCAGCCAGAATTAGAGGGGAAATAATTACAATCACCCCTGTGAGAAAAATAATAGGGATGTGAGAGGAAGAGGAAGAGGGCAAGGACTAGGAAGAGGAGGTTTTTGTGGGACATGTTTCCATTGCGGAGAAGGACACTAAGCCTATGAATGCCCACAATGTCAACAAAGGACAGATAGGAGGAATGAAGGCCATGCACAAGTTGCACATGCAAATGAAGAAGCTCAGTTAGAACACTCAGATTATGCTGAGAGAGGATAAACCCTAGTTTTCAGGAGGATCCTAGTAAATGAAGAGAAGAAATAAGATTAGAGGAAGAGCCTATTTCACTCTAGATGCAAGTGCGAGGATAAGTGTTGTAATGTGAATATTGATGGGGGAAGCACTGATAGTCTAGTATCAAAAGAAATGGTCACAAAGTTGAAGCTGAAAAGGGAAAAGCACCCACATCCATACAAAATTTCATGGGTGCAGGATGACCACAAGGTCCTTGTCATTGAGCAGTTCTTAGTGAAGTTCAAGATTGGAAGTTACCGAGATGAGGTACTTTTCGATATCATCCCCATGGATGCATGTCATTTGTTGTTGGGAAGGCCTTGGAAATTTGACAGGTGTGCCATACATGATGGTCATGTTAATACTTACTCTTTGACAAAGGATGGAGTTCAACACAAGCTGAAGCCATTGAAGGAAACATGAGAAAATGTATGCAGTAATGCAAGAATATGTTTCATTGATGGAATAAATTTCTTAGAAGGTATGAGAAATGAGCATATGTGTTTTTCTCTAATTCCAAAAGTGGGTAAAGAAGAAGTAGATGTACCTGAAAAAGTTACAGACTTGTTGGAGGAGTTTCAGGATATTGTTTTTGATAATGTACCTGATGGATTACCACTATTGAGAAAGATTAGTCACTAGATGGACTTGATCCTAGGGGCCAGTTTGCCAAACAAGACAGCTCATAGGATGACTCCAGCAGAGAGTGAGGAATTGAACAGACAAGTGCATGAGTTATTGCATAAGGGATTGATCTGAGAGAGATTGAGTCTATGTGCTCTACCAATGGTATTAGCACCAAAGAAAAATGGAGAATGGAGGATGTGCACAGATTATCGAGCTATCAATAAGATTACTATCAAGTATAGATTTGCCTTGCCAAGAATGGATGATATTATGGATTGTTTGAGTGGAGTCAAATATTTCACAAAGATAGATCTAAAGAGTGGATATCACCAAATCAGGATTAGAGAAGGAGATGAATGGAAGACAAGCCTTCAAGACAAAGGAGGGCTTGTATGAGTGGTTAGTCATGCTTTTTGGGCTAACCAATGCACCGAGCACATTCATGCGGCTCATGAATGAACTACTAAAATAATTTCTAGGTAAGTTTGTTATTGTGTATCTAGATGATATTTTGATTTTTAGTAAGACATTGGAAGAACATATGATGCATATTCATAAGGTGTTTGAGAGGTTAAGGGAAGAGAAGTTGTCAATTAATCTGAAGAAGTGTGGTTTTGTGAAAAAAGAATTAGAGTATCTAGGATTTGTAGTCTCAGTAAAAGGTCTAAAAATAGACCCAGAGAAAGTAAATGCTATCCTCGAATGGCCTACACCAAGAAGTGCTAGTGAGGTAAGATCTTTTCATGGTTTGGCTAGTTTTTACAGAAATTTTATTCGCAATTTTAGTAGTATCTGTGGACCCTTGACTGAAACAATGAGAGGGGATAGGAAAGAGTTTAAGTGATCTATAGGGGCAGATAAGAGTTTTGATTTGTTGAAAAGAAAAGTTATAGAACAACCTATTTTAGCACTTCTAGATTTTAACAAGGTGTTTCAAGTAGACTGTGATGCTAGTGGTAATGCTATTGGAGCAGTTTTGAGTCAGGAAGGTAAACCCATTGCCTATTTTAGTGAGAAGTTAAATGATGCCAAGAGAAAATATTATGTTTATGATCAATATTTCTATGCTATAGTTCAAGCATTGAAGAAGTGGAGACATTATCTTTTGCCAAAAGAGTTTGTTTTATTTACTGATCATCAAGGTTTGCAATATTTGAATAGTCAAGGAAAGTTGAATCAGAGGCATTTGAAATGGATTGATTTTTTGTAGAGTTACACTTTTGTTTAGAAACATAGGAGTGGGAAGTCTAATAGGGTTGCAGATGCATTTAGCAGAAGACTGATTTTGCTAACAGAGATGCAGATTTAGGTTGTTGGGTTCAAGGAACTCAAGAGTTTGTATCATAAAGATCCATGTTTTGTCGAAACTTGGAAAGCTTGTAGAGAACCTGTTACTCTAGATATATGTTGTTCAGAGGTAGCCATTTGTGCATTCCAAAGATTTCCATGAGGGGGAATATAATCAAAGAAAAGCATAGTGGAGGACTGGCTGGACATTTTGGGCGAGATAAAACCATTTCTCTGGTTAGTGAGAACTATTATTGACCACAGTTGCAGGCAAGATATTAAGAAATTTGTACAAGACTATAGGGTATGTCAGATGGTAAAAGGAGTGAAGCAAAATATAGGGTTATATCAGCCATTACCTATACCAAAGAAGCCATGGGAGGATATTAGTATGGACTTTGTTCTTGGTCTACCAAGAACTTAGAGAGGGCATGATTCCATCTTTGTAGTGGTGGATAGGTTTTCAAAAATGGCACATTTCATTCCTTGTAAGAAGACTAATGATGTTGTTCATATAGTAGAATTGTTTTTCAGGGAGGTGGTAAGACTACATGGATTACCAAAGAGCATAGTTTCAGATTGGGACACCAAGTTTATTGGGTACTTTTTGAGAACCTTGTGGAAAAAGTTGAAAATAGATTTGAAGTTCAACTCAACACACCATCCACAGACTGATGGACAGACATAAGTTGTGAATAGGAGTTTGGGAAAGCTGTTGAGATGCTTGGCTGGAGATAAACCAAAGGGATGGGATTTGGTTTTACCACAGGTGGAATTTGGATATAATAATTTTGTCAATAGGAGCATTGATAAATCACCATTCTAGATAGTATATGTAAGTAGTCCTAGAAATGCATCAGAATTAAAAAAGTTGGACAAAGGAGAGACAAGTAACGTAAAGCTATAGAATTTGCAGAACACTTGACGAATTTGCACGAGGAGGTGAGGCAACATATTAATAAAATGAATACAGTGTATGAGTCTAAGGCAGACAAGAAAAGGAGGCATAAGGAATTCTAGGTGGGAGATGAAGTCATGGTTCATTTGAGAAAGGAGAGATTTCTAGTAGGAACATATAATAAGTTGAAGATGAAGAAGTTTGGACCATGCAAAATATTGAAGAAGCATGATTCAGGAAATTCTTATGAAGTAGAGTTTCCTAGTGAACTTGATATTTCACCAGTGTTTAACATTTTAGATTTGATAGAATATCATGAGGGAGGTGTTGAGGATCAGATCACAGAAGCACAATGGAATATTCCAGTAACTACTTCAACTACAGAGGAGATTGAAGATATTTTGGACAATCGTGTTGGCAAAAGCACAAGGAACAAGACATATGAAGAATATTTGGTCAAATGGAAAGGATGACCTATAGAAGATTCATCATGGCTATCAAGGGAGGAGGTTAACTATCTTGGTTTTCCTTTGACCACCTAAGACGTGATAGAGTCACTTCTCAAATTACCCCAGGTGTCTAATGCAGGAGCATCCTGGGTGTAAGAACAATCTTACATCACCCAAAAATATTTTCTAGTTTCTTTTCAATAAGGGCTATTTTGTGCAGAGTTACTATTTCTGGAAAGTTACTATTTTTAGTAAGTTTTTTGTTTGAACTCAAAATGTTTTATTTTATTCCTTGGAGGTTCACTTTGATTGTATCAACCTACCAGTAAAGTTTCCTTGCCAGATCAAGTCTAGTTTTGTAGAGATTGGATATTTTTGATATTGGCAGCAGGGTATAGAAACTTCAAACTCAGTTTCGAAGGCTTTAGAGGCTCTGAATGGGGTCAAAACCTTGGCTGATTGGGCAAGCCTGAGTTAGGCATTATAGAGAACTTTGTGGTATTTCTGAAATGGGGTTACGATGAACCATCGTATTAATGGTTGATGAGTTATGGTCTTCGAAAGTTGCGCTACTTGAACTTGAAAATGTTAAAGTTTCTTCAAAAAAAAATTTTGTGTTCCAAAGTTGTTTGGGCCTACTCTTATGTAATAAAAATGAATAATAATATCTTAGGGATGGTCGACCTCAAACTTTAGGGTTTAATTTCTAAAATCTTCTTGGGCAGTTAAAATTGCCTATATATTGAAGGCCTGTAGGGTTGTTTAGAGCAGTTCTGAGTTATGTAGCTGGTGGCTCTAGCTCGCAGATTATTGTAATAAAATGCCCATGTGGCAGTGCATGTTGCATTTTTGAAGGTGCATGTTATATTTTAGAATACGGTAATTTCATTTCATGGTCGATAATAGAAAGCCCATTTCCTATCTTTGCAAATCTTGTTATTCTCGATTTAGTTGTGTTTGTGTTAATAAGGGGAGCACCCTTCATTACAAATGGAAGCACAATAAATTTGGGTGATTAAGATTGTAATTAATTGTGTTTTTCAGATGTCTTGGTAGCTCAATAGTAATGGCTCCTATCTCTAATATAGGTATTGGTGGAGGAAGTCATTATGAAGCCACTAGGTACCAATACTAGTTCTAATATAAGTATTGGTGGATGAAGTTATTATGAAGCCCCTAGAATGTACCAACTTTATGGTTTATTTTACAAGTTAAGACTTATTAAATATACTATAGGACTGGAACATTTTGGAGGACTTATAAAATATACTATTATATGTGTGCATTCTAGTGGCCTCATAGTCAGTGATTTTTATAAGTTGAGACTTATAAAGTACACAATGGGCTCTTTGCATTCTCTTGGCCCCATTCTCTTTGCATAATCCAGGAAAGGATAAGTTTTGTCTGAGAAGAAAAATTTAATTTTGTGCGCTTACAATATTTTTAAGACCTTCAAATGCCATAAGGTTAAATCCCAAAGTGACAAGTGATTGTTCTAATCCTGCAACCTTAAACTGTCATAATAACGCATTAGCCTAAGTGATCAGATTAAGCTAGGGCCTAATGGATTATTCTAAAGTTGAGTACTTAGCATAGTTACAGTCATTTGGAAGGGTTTTATGGGCTTCAAATACCTTGATTCAATCAGTAATTAGTCCTAAGTTCACTTTTGGTCTGCTGCTGCACGCCTTTCTCCTTCTCGCAGGCTAAATACATATCCAACATTTAGCCTAGGGCATCAAAGTTTAAGCCCCAAATCAACTTCACTAACTCTGAGCCTTTGGGATTCATTAGAACCTTTCCTTAACTTACTCTTCACCTAGTGGCATCAATTTCCCATGGTGAAGTAGTAAGTTAGGGCCACATCTTCTAACCCGACCCTAATTCTTGTGTTTTTCAACCCACATACATAGTTTTCCCTCTAACTCAAGCAAACAAAAACCAAATTAAACAAAACCAAGTGCAACAGAAAGGTAATTCATTAAGGAATGGTATGGAATCACTGGACCCGAAGATGGAATCCGTACATGGCCACACAACTCAGAAAAAAGCTCAGAAAATAAAGATATCTCATCAAAACTTGCTCCATAATGTTTTTTTGTCTCTGTCCCGATTGGACAGGCCTCTTCCCACATAAAACCAACTCCCAAAGTGATCCAACTGATTCAAATTCAGTTAGGGTCATTGGGATCAGAGTTTCATACTTGAGCAACATTTTAGTGAAATGTTGCATTAACAACATTTTCACAATGTGCAACTTTTGACAATATTAAGACAAGCCCTAAGAAAACCAAAAAGTCAGCATCCCACCAAGTGGAAAATGACTCAAAGAACCTAGAAATGACCAAAAATAGGTACATAAGAACCAAGAACCACTTCTGCAACCAAACTCTAAAATTTACATAAAGCACTAGAAACAAGATAGTCCAATGAAGTAAGGCATCCTTAGTTTATAAACAGACCAGAGGATCCTTGTCCACACAAGATGGAATAAGAAAAAACATAGGATGATCTAGAACACATCCTTTATTATATTGAAAGCAACCTAAGAAAACTCAAGTCCTAGGTGCCTTGCACCACTTCCACTCTAACTGACACATATCTAGTCTAATCTCTTCAATAAAATCATCACAAAGCTTCTCAAAAGCGAGAAGCTTCACAATCACGAAAACCTAAAACAATCAAATTGCAAGATGGAGATAACACATTTTTTCTATAGGTACCAGCTCATCATCTGCAACATTGACCTGGATGGGAGCAAGTTAATCCAATGCTTGACGACCTATATGTGTGCTACTAAGCCCTTTCTTAAGAAAATTTTTGTAATAAATGTTCACAATTTGGTGAAGAGTTATTACTATGATGCATCAAATAGTCCTTAACCAAATCTAAGGTGATTCACTTCATCTTGGCTGACTTTTTTTATGTTCAATCAATTAAATAGGGTATGGTGCAACTAATAAATCCCATTTAAATTTTAGAAAATAAATTATGTATACATCATTACTAAAATTAGAACACACATGCTTTAATAGGTGAGTCCATAATGAATTTAAATAAAAGAAACTAGATAAGGTATGTGACATTCAATTTGACTGAATAATCAACTAGTTTGACTAAGCAATTATTAAACTTTAATAGCTAATAACTCCTAATCAAAGTGAGACTAAGTTACATAAACAAATCACTCAAGTCTCAAATAGGTATCTGGCTACTAATCTTAAATATGATGCTATACATCATTACTAAAATTAGAACATACATGCCTCTGACCTGGATGGGAGCAAGTTAATCCAGTGCTTGATGACCTATATGTGTGCTACTAAGCCCTTTCTTAAGCAAAATTTTGTAATAAATGTTCACAATTTGGTGAAGAGTTTTTACTATGATGCATCAAATAGTCCTTAACCAAATCTAAGGTGATTCACTTCATCTTGGCTGACTTTTTGTTATGTTCAATCAATTAAATAGGGTATGGTGCAACTAATAAATCCCATTTAAATTTTATCATTCTCCTACACAACTACATCGTCTCCATGTTGTTCTCTCTAGCGTGCACATGTCGAGACCTGCTATTGTCACTATTGTGCCATCACCATAAAAATTCCATAGTTGTAGTACATGACATGAGAGACAACTTATATGTCTCATATAGTCATTCAATCTGACTCTTGAAGGATCTAATAATGCAATTAGTCCAATTAAATAGTTTTAATGGGTCTGCTACTACTCCCCTTGTGTGGCTAAAATGTCTACTGCTACTCCCATGGCTCTATTTCCATGCTTTTCTTACATGCATATTTATTGTCTGATCTTGTTGGCCCTCTATTGCCTTTGTATTTGCACATAACCACTTCAATGCAAATCTATTCTAATTTAAACATCCATGCCATGAAGTATAGTGACCATGCAAGGTTACACCACCTTGAACAAGCTTGTAGAAGGAAGAAATCTGTGCATGTTCTCTACTATCATAGTGCAGACAACAAGAATACAGATCATGACAAGATTTTTTGGTTGTGCATCCACAAACAAGTGTACATGTTTTTCATTTGTAGGGTTTCAGGTGTACATGTGTTGCATTTGTAGGGTTATTGATCGGTAATCGGCCTTGAAGTTTATTTGAGTGCCAACACAAAGGGTATTTCATGTTGCTTCTTAGTCATAGACATTTGGGTAAGGTAAGAATTTTTTTTGCATTTTTTTTGGAAATTTTATGAATGCTATGAGAATATTTGGAAGATTTAGTGAATTTTATAATGGAATGAAGTGAAAAAATAGTTTAGGTTTTTCTCCAATAGAACTTACGCTACTATTTCTATTTTGCAATGATTTTTCCTTTCAGGATCAAACAACAAAGCTTGCTATAAAATTAGTACTTAATTTGGTTGATACAAGTTTTTTTTTGTAATGTCATGTTTGGAGAATTATAGATTTGTACTTATAGTTTATCATATATCTTGTTCAAGCATTCAACATTTGAGCATATTAGCATTTAACGTGTTCTAGAGGAATTTTAACACAGGTCTCCATTATGAAAGCCTTGATATTTGCAAATGAGATCATGTCTTTTAGCCATAGATTCAGAGCATTTTAACAATGGTGACCTCTATGAAGGTTCACTTCTTACTACATCACATCCTTAATGAATAAATATTAAATGAATGCACAAGAGTTGATTATAGAAGGTACATGCACAGGTGATGAACATGCAGATTTTCCTAAGCACTACTTGGAGCTTACCCATCAATAGATATACTATTGTGATAAAATCATCACAAGTCTATTTGTTGTTGGGTCAAGCTCCAAGTAATGCTTGGTCAAATCTGCATGTTTGTCACTTGTGCATATACCTTCTCTAATCAAATCCTTTGGAGTTTGCTGAAAACAAAACTATGTACTTCTACAGGATAATCAACACAAAATTGAAGCATCAAACAAGACTTGATCAAGTTGCAGGTGGAACGTGCACTGAAATAGTAAGTAATGTAGAATAACAAAATAAGTAATCTGTCGTGTCTACATTTTGTTATTTTCTGAGATTACATCCATGTTCTATATTCACCGAATGGTTGAAAATTGAAATTTACAATTCGATAAAAGTACTGACGGGTTTTGTTCTTTGCACCCTCAATCAACAACTTACCTCCATTTGTGGTCTCAAGTTGCCTCCATTTTCTTTTCCCTAAGTGAAGAAGGATCATGTCAGACAATCTAAGTGAAGAACAAAATGGGGATACAATCAATAGATTGTGGTTTAACTTCAAAAGAAAAAGGTGATGGAAAATGTTATTATCCCTGCGAAAATTGTATGGGCTTAAACACTAGAATATTGCTAATCAAAATAGCTAAGAGACATTGTAGGGATAATGGTCATATTGAAGGGGGGTTTGATTATCATCAATTGGTAAGTTTTTTATTATATTTATTTAACAATTAATATATATATGAAATACACTTGATTATGAGATCATTATCATGGTTTATTTGTGTTCATCATTTATATATAGGTTGACCTCCCCAGGGTAGTATGTGATATGGACCATCGAGGTGCGAATATGGAAGCTAAAAATTATGATCCCATGGAAGATGATGATCATATGCCAGATACCACATTTGAAGATGATGATACTAATACATTGATCCATGACACATTTGGTACTAGCGCAACTGATGATGATGATTAGGATGGTGATGATCATGATGATGTTGATGTCATCTATGATATACCTCTACTTGAGAAGACAACCACAACCCTTTACGAAGGCTCCCAAACAACTCTTCTCTTTGCTATTTTGTTATTGTTGAACTTGAAGGTTATGAATGGTTTATCCAACATAACAATTTCATGTATGCTAAGGTATGTCATATATGTCATTATAGTAATTAAAGGGTGAAACATGTACCATAAATATTGTTAATATTAACAACTTACACATTTTTCTACAGATTGATAGGTGAGTTTTTGTTACCACCATCGAATATTCTCCCTCGCTCATATCAAGAATTATGTGCCACTATGAAACATATTGGAATAGAGTATCAAGTAATAGATGACAGTCTTAATGATCATATTATTTATCATAAAAAATATGAATTTATAACAGAGTGCCCTGATTTTCATACGAGTAGATATCAAATAGATTGAATAACAAAAAAGGTGCCTCACAAAGTTCTTTGTTACATCCCGATTATACCACATTTGCAAAAAAAATTTAGGTGTAGTAGCTTGGCACAATTTATGGATTACCATGCACATAATAAGAGTCAAGATGACATTATTTGAATGCCTATAGATGGTTCTGCATTTAAGGACATAGAGGAAAAGTGGCCGCACTTTATCAAAGAACCTCAAAATCTCAAGCTTTCATTAAGAGTGAACGATGTCAATCAATTTGGAGAGTTAAGATCTCTTTACTCTGTTTGGCCTATTTTTGTCATCAATAATAACATTTCTTCATAGATGTCAATAAAGAGGGAACACATTATGTTGACAATAATTGTTTCAGGTATTTGATCATTTAATAGTTACCTACATGTAATTATAAATCTTGCAGTAAAATGGTCACAATAATTATGTAATGTTATTCATTCAACTAGGTAAATACCAAGTTAAAGATATGAATGTATATATTGAGTCTCTTATCGACAAGTTGCTAGAGTTATAGAATGGTGTCACTATGTATGACATCTCTAGACCAATAGGATAGACAATTTCAATTCCATGTAATGTTTGTATGGACAATACATGATGCCCTAGGGCTAACACATTTTTGTAGTATGTTATGGTGAATTCAAGTTGCACATGATAATTCTAAATATAAAAATTAACATATTTAATCTAATTGTATCATTATGTTGTAGGCTTTCAAATAAAGGAAAAATTTGCATGTCCAGTTTGTGGTCTAAAAATGAAATCTCGCCATTCAAAACGTCTAGGAAAACAAGTTTTTGATGAGTATAAGAACTTCCTCCATAAAAATCATAAGTATTGAATTACCGAAAAATATCTTTTCAATGGAAAAGAAGAGACTACACCGAAGCCATAAAGAATGACAACTCGCCTATGAAAGTTGGAATATAATAAAATTAATAATCAAAGTACTACCGTTCTACCTAATGGTTTATGTTTGGAATTTATATATTTATGTTGTGTTTTGTTTGCTGATTATGTGATTGATGATAAAATAACACCTTCTAAAGGGACTAAAAATTTATCCTAGATAATTTAGCAGGTCACCCTACTACGAATAGTTGCAAATTGTGCATTTGTTTAATACTATGCATATTGGAAAGAATGTAACAAAGACATTGTGAAAGATATTGGATGAAAGACGTGATAAAGAAAAAGTTGTCAAAATTTGTAGTGACATTCATGAATCTAATCATGTAATGAAATTTTTTATTGAATCAAATAGAAATGGAGAATAGATTAATATAAGTGCGCTTCTTTGGTTATTAATAGAGCAACAAAGTGATGTCATAAAAGAAGTCATACAAAAAATTTGTTTTTCCTATAGGATTTGTTGTGAACATAAGCAATACCATATCAAAGAAAAATGAACTTGGGCCAGGGTTGAAAACGCATGATTGACATACCTTCATCAAGGTAAGTCATGTTCTTTTATATTTACAATGTATTTGTAAACTACATGTACTTCTCATTGTATTATGTGAGAAAATAATGACATGATTAATTTTATAATTGTTGCAGTACGTGCTACCCCTATCTCTCCCATAGAACTTCAACAATAACATTAAATAAGTGATATATGATCTTACAAAATACATGAGGTAAGCAATGATATCTGTTTAATTTGTTATATATATTTATTTTATTCATAATTTTTTTTCTTGTTATGTAATATATTGTAAATTATCATGCTTATATATTTGTGTCTTGATTGTCTTGTAGGTGGTTGTCATCTAAAGAAATCTATAAAGCACAAGAACACTACCTCATACACCAAGTTGAGGAGATTGAATTATGTGGACCCGTACACACTTGGTCAATGTAGATGGTTGAGAGGCACTTGAACTTTTTGAAGGCTTTGATTCAGAAAAAAACACATCTTGAGGGTTTTATGGTGGAGGGATATATGGTATACTAGACTATGATGTACGTTACTGAATATCTTCTTAATCTTACAACAAAGATTCATATAGATCACATTTGAGATCTTGACACCATTAGAAAATTTGAAGGGGAGTACTTGGTGGGGAAAGGTAGATTGAAGAAAGTGAGAGGTTATAAATTATAAGATGTTATTGTAGCTATTAATCAATTCTTAATCTTCAAAATTAATCGGTTGTAAGTCATCTATTTATTTTTTGTATAACTGCTCAAGAGTGGGATGCAATACATTTTTATATTGCAAACAATCAAGATTGGATGACGGCATGGATTGAACGATGTCATCATTGAGGTCACACATTAACATGAGAAGATGTGTCTTCATTAATTAATGAAGCTCATCATAACGGAGATCCAAATGTTATGCAAAGGGAAATAGATTTAGCATATGGTTTAAGAGATTTCTAGGTGCGTATAAATTTGTTAATCACCCATACATTTATGAATTCCTTATGCAATAGTTTATAAATGTTTGACATATTTTTGTAGGTCAAACACCACAAGGCTATGTTTTGCAATGGTCATAAATTTTGCATCAAAAAGTTGATGACACAAAGAAAAATTGTGATTCAGGGATAAGTGTAGTCTTTCAAGTGACTAATATTTCATCTAGAAATGACTTACATTCTCGAGAGTCTAAAAATTGATACTATGACATTTTGGATGATATACTTGAGTGTGACTTCAATTCTTTCAGATTAATTCTCTTCGTTGTCAAATGGTACAAACTACGACTTAATCAAAATAATCTTGATAGAACTATTATTAAACATGACAATAGATTTTCAATGATTAATACAAGGTGGTTTGAGCTAGTTGGGGATGAGCCCTATGTTCTTTCAAGCCAATGTGAGTAGGTATGTTACTCAAAGGTTTCACATAAATTGGGTTGGTCATTCATTGTTAGACATGATCTAAGAGGAAGGTCGATGATATATAATACGATGGAAGAAGAAGATTGTGAACAACTAGAAGATGATGATCACAACTGACAGTTAGTTGATGATGTTCATGACGCAAATTTTCTTGAAGAAGAAGATGATGAAAATAATGATGCTACTACTGATGATGATGATGATGATGATGATGACAACGATGATGAAGATGATGACAATGACGGTGGTGGTGATGATGTCGATGATAATGATGATCATGGTGATGAGCTGGATGAAGAAGAAGATTAATGACATGAATGAAATGTATAGTTATGTGATTACTACTTAATCTATTTAATATTGATTTCTTGATAGAAATATACAGTTATGTGATCAATTCTTAATCTAATTAATTCATGATGTACCTTTTAATGTTTTTAATTCATATGGGATGCTTATGGTTTTTAATGTACTTACTATGTATTTTTGAGTATATGTATCATAAATTTTTTAGCTAACATAAGATAATTGAATTACATATGTAGGTACTCGAACCCCTTTCACGAGCATCTCACACATTCTCATGGATCGACATGTATAAGTCAATACACCCTATAGAGATTAATGTATTTCATAATTTGCAAAATATCTCACATTACTTGCTATCTCTCTCATTTGATGGAGTGTAGGTAGTAGCAAATAGGTATTTTTCAGATGTGTCTTCCTCGAGCAAAGGAAATATAGGAATGGAAGAAGAAAGTGAGTCATGTACTATGTCTGAATTAGGAAGATCGACTAGAGGTCATGAAAATTTCCCTTGCTCAAGGGGGTCATGTTCTTATGATGTTGAGAGAAAATGTGACATCGATGTGCCCTTTAGGTACTAATATCTATAGAAACAATGGGTCTCCAAGGAACTTCCTCCAATAAATACTAATTTTAGTGTTAAAGGCAAGATATATCATATTGCACCATCGTTAATACATGATAGAACTATTATTAAACATAACAATGGATTTCCAATGATTAATACAAGGTGGTTTGAGCCAGTTGGGGATGAACCCTATGTTCTTTCAAGCCAATGTGAGTAGGTATGTTACTCAGAGGTTTCAAATAAATTGGGTTGGTCATTCGTTGTTATACATGATCTAAGGGGAAGGTCGATGAGGTATAATAAAATGGAAGAAGAAGATTGCGAACAACTAGAAGATGATGTAGATGATGATCACAAACGACAGTTAGTCGATGATGTTTATGACACAAATTGTCTTAAAGAAGAAGAAGATGATGATGATGATGATGATGATGATGATGCTACTGCTGCTACTGTTGATGATGATGATGATGATGATGATGATGATGATGATGACGATGACGATGATGATGAAGATAATGATAATGACGGTGGTGGTGATGATGTCGATGACAACGATGATCATGGTGATAAGCTGGATGAAGAAAAAGATCAATGACATGAATGAAATGTATAGTTATGTGATCACTACTTAATCTATTTAATATTAATTTCTTGATAGAAATATACAGTTATGCGATCAATGCTTAATCTAATTAATTCATGATGTACATTTTAATGTTTTTAATTCATATGGGATGCTTATGGTTTTTAATGTACTTACTATGTATTTTTGAGTATATGTATCATGAATTTTTTAGCTAACATAAGATAATTGAATTACATATGTAGGTACCTGAACCCCTTTCACAAGCATCCCATATAGTCTCATGGATCGACATGTATAAGTTAATACACCCTATAGAGATTAATGTATTTCATAATTTGCAAAATATCTCACATTACTTGCTATCTCTCTCATTTGATGGAGTGCAGGTAGTAGCAAATAGATATTTGTCAGATGTGTCTTCCTCGAGCGAAGGAAATATAGGAATGGAAGAAGAAAGTGAGTCATGTAGTATGTCTGAATTAGGAAGATCAAGTAGAGGTCAAAAGACTAGAAGGAAATTCAATAAATGCATGAAATTTTTCCTTGCTCAAGGGGGTCATGTTCTTATGATGCTGAGAGAAAATGCAACATCGATGTGCCCTTTAGGTACCAATATCCATAGAAACAATGGGTCCCCAAAAAAATTCCTCCAATAAATACTAATTTTAGTGTTAAAGGCAAGAGATATCGCATTGCACCATCGTCAATACATGGTTTGGGCCTATTTTCCATGGATGACATAAATGTATCTTACAACAAAGTTGTTGAATTGATGGAGTATGTTGGACCTTGTTACGATTACAAAAGTTGGATGTGAATTGTTCAATATAAAAAAGTATGTGTAGGTATGCACTCTCGGCAAATTATATTCAACAAAAAGACAATGAGAAAAGTAAAAGAGTGGCTATATACATTGACGGAAGGCCAAAAGCATCAGAAAATATTGTAGGTTTTATAAATAGCACGCGACCTCTGTCAACTATTAAGGAACCCAATTGCATATTTGAGGTGTGCGAGGGAAATCATGTATTTGTATGTGCGATAAAATCAATACATGTAGGGGAAGAGCTTCTTATTGATTACAATTTGAATTTCATAGATACAAACATTGTCACTATCATGGGGGTGTAGGTACGTACTATATACCTTAAATAATTGAGGTTTTTTGCCAGCCACATCTAGAAAGTCTCCTCACCATCCACCTCATCTCCATCATCATCTTTTAATGAAATTTATTAATCTAGTCATTTCAAATTATTGGTTAAATTTAAATAATAACATCAGGCCACAATATGGAGTAGCCACATAGAGGGGACAATGATAATCTTGTAGGCACTTTTTTCCAGCAGGTAAACCTTTTTGTTATTGTACTACAAATTAGATAAAAGAAAAATGTTAAATAGTATTTTTTATTATGTTCTTTTCATCACTGTTTCAGATTAATTCTAATAGTGTTAGTAATATTGTTGTCACAGACAAGTGGTCAATAGAAAAAGGGAAAGGAACCCGCAATCCCTCAGGAGGAGTCCTTTGACGAGGACCTAGATGTTGATTTCAGTATTTGTAATGACCTACCCTCTGTAATTAAAAAATACCTCCAAAATAATGGAAAAAGAGTGGCTCAATTGGCATCTACATTCCCTTCAACTCTTGAGTCACAAAAGAGAGAAACTGAATTGATGCACCTATCTCAAAATTACAGAGTAAGTATTAATGTAATTTTTAATTACAAAAAAAGTTCAATAATAGTTTTTATGCTATATTAGTCTTTTATATCATTAAAAAATAAGTGGATGCGCTGCTTTTACAACATTATTTTGTGTAATTTTGATCCTCGTGGCCATGATGAGGGTACTGCAAGTGGTTCAGGTAGATCGCATGTTGGACTATCTTTTTTTTTATGTTATAACAATATTGTCCATGCTAATCACTAATTTTATTATGCACTAACAATCTTATTATTTAACACCTATTAATGATCAGTTACTATCGCCACCTCATAGGATGACAGGCTCAGATGTAGTGCCTCCTGCAATGTCAACAATGCGTAGCATGGCCACAGACACCATGTCACCACATACTCATACACAAATTTAACTTTCTCTATCATTATATATACGTTTATTTCCCTTGAATTATTCTTTCTTAGGGCCATTTTGTAATGGATTCAATTTATGCAACAGGAGATGCATCACATGATGATGAATTTCCTAGATGTACTCATATTCCTAGTACAAGAATGGTGAAGGATTGCATATTGCTTGTGAGCGATGAAGAACGAGTTCCCTTGAAAATAGAAAAATTTCCATGTACTTTAAAGATTGGACCTTTCTTTTACTATACAATCATATGTTAATTACACCTTGCATTCAATATGGGAAGCTTACATCTATTGTATTCTTATTTTATACTATTATATCCTTTGACTAATGGTCCCATGATTATTTTGCAGGGAATGATATTTTTTATGGTAAACTTAGTGACAAGTGTTTGCGGATATTTGGGCCCACCATCTGTACATGGTGGAACATCATATCTGAACTTAAACCCCAATCCACTATTTTCATTTCATATCATTGCTAGGATAGTTATCATTACATCTATTTCTTAAACTATATTAAAGCTACATTCACTTCATTTTTGAATCTAACACTATTTTTCTTCTTAAAAGGTGGAAAGTCCAAGATATAAAGTTAAAGGATGCTCTCGTAGAGAGTATGACAAACTTATTTGGGCCTTGCATATTTGAGAAGGATAAGCTCCTTCAAAAAGCCAGGTTAAGTTTGAGGTATATTAGGGACCAGTACAGGTGTACATTATCAAAAAACCCAAAGTACCAGCGTCACCCTTGAATTCATGATTTAGAGTGGCAACGTCTTATTATGGATGCGAATGCAAAAAATGAAATAAAAAAAAGGAATTACACCACCAGACAACAAAAGAAGGTATGTGATACTATTAAGAATGTAATTGTGTACTAAATACTCTTCATATTTATATGAACTAACATATTTTAGTCTCTTCATAGATTGTCTGACACATCAAAGGCAACAAAGGCAAGACTACAAAAGCATGAGCAACACAAGCTAGGCTCTGGTGGTTATTCCAAACTTGTTGCACGAGTTGTAAGTGTTAATATTATCATATTTATATGAGGAAAAATATAATTTGTAGATGGTTTTTAACACTGAAAATAATAATTTGATCTTTATAATATTTATTTATAATTTGCAATCTTTTTTGTTTTGATGAAATAATAAAATAAAATTTGACAATACCAAGAAAAAATGCAGGGCACGAAATTCAATAAAAGTCTCATAGAAGAGGACAAGAGAATTGGATTCCAACAAGGCTATAAAGTAGTGGATGAAATAATATGAAGTGCACAAGGTTCTACTGATGGATTCATCACGATAAGTAAGCTAAATGATGATTATTTCAAATTTAATTATTTACCAATTAGTTTATTTGATGTTAAGTTCCAACATAAAGTGAGCATATTTGTTTTAAGTAAGAAAACAATGATAACATGAATGCGTATGAAATTGGAATGCAACCTAAGGATTCTAGTACATAACCTATGCATGATGATGTTGTTTCGGATGTGCATCACAGTGATGGAGGTATACATTTGCTATTCAATTCTTTATATGTAATTATTAATACAAGTAAACATCTTAAATTCATTGGTGTAGTAATACAAATTTAATTGCAATAGGTGTTTGGATTAATGTAATAATTTGTATTGCAGTTGTAGAGAGTGTAGATGCCACTGTTAATGAGAAGATTGAGGTTGAGGTTGAGGTCGAGGCCAAACAAACTGATCTCGAAGTTGATGATGTGACTAGACCAGGTAAAGAGCTATACGATTATGTCCATTAAAGTACTGAGATACTTGTAACAAATTATAATAAAATATTTTTAATTTAAGCCTTTTATATGTATTGCAGATGACCCCCCTTTGCATCAACAAAGAACTAGGCCTACATTGAGATCTGATGAGAGGGGAGATGATCATGATGACATGAATGCTCCTCTTAGCGATTTCTTCTCAAAAGTGAAAAAACTAAAGAAAAAAATAAATTATTGTCATCTATGCACCTTAATTGATAATGACTGATTTTTATGTGCCAATGAATTTAATTATGTGCTATTGAATTTTCATAAACTTTATAATGTGTTAATGAATGTTAATGAATGTTATTGTGTGATAATTAATGAATGCTACATTTTATTAATGGATGAAATAATGAATGAATGTTAGATGTTAACGGGGAATTTAGAGTGATGTTAGGGGGGCTGAGTCCAAATGAGTTTCTACCTTCACATGGTTGGCCCTATTTAGTATAGAATACAAAACTATTCTTGAAACAAAGTGAAGCTCAATAAGGTTGTTCCTTATCTAGAGTCTCAAATGTAGCCTTTATCCCACTCTCAACTTTTCAAGAATTCAAGTGGTATCTCCATCTCCCACTGAAATCTTGTCTTTCTCCTAACAACTCTTCCTGGGCTCTGATACCACTTGATGTAGAGCTTATAGCTTCACTTTTCCTCTAGGACTGAATCTCTAAACTGTTCAAGTAGATCTCTTACTATAGGCTCTACACCTTTGAAAAATAGAGGCTCTACACCTTTGAAAACAACTTCTAACTTCAATATAGCATCCAAACTTGATGATTCAAGTTCCTATTTTGGGTTGATTTGGACAATCACTCCCAATGAACCTACTTGGGTACACCAACTATTG
>MU223248.1:609965-654104 GCA_018584345.1 Thuja plicata
TTTAGAATAACTGAGAGGGGGGGGGGGGGTTAATCAATTATCCTCAGGTCTAGATGTGCCCATTTAATACTTTATACCAATTTGAACAATTCAGATTTGCCCGGCAGTAGTAACATGAAAGTGTACAGTTTATTATACTAATGAAATAAGCTTGCAGAAGCTTAACAGTAAAACAAAACATAAACATTCACACATTTTGACACCATGATTTAACGTGGAAACCCAATATGTGAAAAACCACCAGTAACATGCTACCAAAATTTCACTCTTTTAAAGTGAGCTCTGTTAGGAGCCAACCCTGTTAAAGGTTACAAAATACACTATCAAATGTGACCTGGTTAAAGGATTTAATCACCCTATTAGGACTAACCTTGTTAGAGGGCTTAGAACATTCCAATTTGAATGTCACCTTGCTCAAAGGATTTACACAATGACTGTTAGGTCAACCTGGTTAAAGGATTTGAACTGATACAATGGTTAGAAAGTAATCAACAGGTGTGATCTGATTCATACAACTTACTTTGCAAATCCAGATTCAATTTAGCTCTAATGCCAATTCACTAAGTGGCCTCCATTCTTGTTTCAATCTTTAGATCTGCTTGGAAATCTGTCAAGCAATCTCTCTTAGCTTCTCTACTCAACCTTCTTTTCTTAGATCTTGTCAGCTAGTCAATTAACCATGCAAACCTCTTGCATACACTGCATACACTTCTTTCTTCACATCCTTCATGAATAACCCCTTGAGGTTATCATATACCTCTTCATCTAGGTCAGATACATATTTTTCCATTTAATCAAGATCATAGATCTTTAGGTTAGGTCAGATCCAACGGATCTTTCTATCATTACATTTAATTTATTTCTCTAATACAATCACCATTTAAATCTTGAATCCATGTGTTAATAACAGTTTCCCATGCATTTAATTAATGAGGACCAAAATTAAATATCCATAACAAACTTCACATATTCCAATAAATTCAATAATGTTGGCCAGAGATCTCAAATCTCATCAATTACCAAAATACTGTTGCTTGGCCAACACTATGTTTTATCGCTCAGTCGCCTCTATATTCCTCAACATTTCTTTGGTGCTCAACCATCACTGGCTTCGCTCAGCATCAACTTTTCTTTGCTAGGTATCAACCTCATAGTGAACTATCAGTGAAAGATAAAAAACATATCACTTTGCCAATGTGCCAAATGATCAAGTACCCTTGTGTTTACTCATAACTCAACCATTTTCCTTGGTCTTCTTGTTATCCTTTTCTTAAAATCAATAGATATGGTACTCAAACAAATAACAATGGTCTTACTAGTCAAGGTTTGACATCAATGAAAAAACAAAAATTGTTTCTATTATAGCTTTCAAAACAATCTTTCCAACAATCTCCCTGTTTGGTATTGATGGCAACACTAAATAATAAAATAATAATTTGCAACTATGATTACCATACAATCCAAAAAGTGCCTGTGTTCCTTGTATGAAATTATTTTCATTAATGTCTTTAGCTTCATTCTGATTCTGTTTGTGTAAAAATTTTCTCCCTCTGTGTCTGTGATCACACTGATGGTTTTATGTTTCTATTCATCAATCTCTTTTTCTCTAAGTAGTAAACAATCCCTGTATCTTTCTCAGTATATTTCTCCCTCTTTCAGTAAACTTCTCCCTCTTTGACAACAATGCCAAAGATGTTGACATCTTCATCATGCAAATTCTTCTGTTCAAAACTTTGTATCATGTTGTTCCTATCATCTTGCTTATGATTGATACTCTTTTATTGTCCTTGTCTATCTTTCACAACTTTAGGCAGCATCCTAAAGTGTGACTGCCTGTGCATCAATGTAAAAATTATTCTGAATATGACATTTGATGCAATAGTACCATTCTAAAGTAATTAGCCTTAGTTAGGGGAATCACCCCTAATTTACCTCACAAATACTCATGAGCATCCTTGGGTAGTGCCTTTGTAAATATGTCTACTAGTTGTTGCTTAGTGTTTACATGCTCCAGTCTTACTTCCTTCTTCTAAACTAGCTCCCTCAAGTAATGATGCTTGATAGATATATGCTTTGTCTTAGAGTGCATTACAGGGTTCTTAGAAATATTAATGGCACTTGTGTTATCACAATAAATGACAATTGGTTTTGTAATCTTTTCTTTCATACCTTTCAGTAGTATCTTCAACCATACAATATTAGAGCAATTAACTAATGCTGCCACATACTCGACTTCAGCTGTAGATTGTGAGGTGTAGTTCTGTTTCTTGCTTGTCCATGAAACTAATCTTTTTCCCAAAAGAAATGATACTCCTATGGTGCTTTTTCTATCATCAACATTTCCAGCCCAATCAGAATCAGTATAAACTTTGAGCTCAAATTTATCATTCCTTTTATAATACATACCATAGTCGTCTGTTCCTTTCAAGTATCTTAGATCCTTTTTACTACCATCATATGAGTTTCCTTGGGATTGGCAGAAAAATCTAGCAACAATTCCAACAACTAATGCAATATCAGGTCTACTGTGTACAACATATTGTAATTTCCCAATCATTGATTTGTATAGTGTTTGATTTACTTCTTTTGTCTCATCATTTTTGGTTAACTTTTGTCTAGTAGCCATGGGTGTACTCACTGGTTTTGAATCTTCCATTCCAAAAAATTTTAGTATCTCTTTGACATATTTTGATTGAGTAATATAGATACCATTCTTCTTCTGATATATTTATAAGCCAACAAATTCTTTTATCTCACCAAACATAGACATGTAAAATTTTGTTTGTATCTCCTTTGCAAATGCTTGACATAACATATCTTGTCCACAAAATATAATGTCACCAACAAAAATTTCAGCTAATAAAGTACCTTTACTTTGCTCTGTCTTCACATACAGATTGTTTTTGTCATTGGTTCTAGCAAATCTAATTTTCATCAGATAGTTGTGCAATCTCTCATACCATGCTCTGGGTGCTTGCTTCAGTCCATATAGTGCTTTGTGTAATTTACAAACCATATTTATTTTGCTTGGGTCAAAAAATCCATCAACTTGTTCAATGTATATTTCTTCTTCTAATATAACATTTAGAAATGTTGACTTTACATCCATTTGATAGACTTTAAATCCTTTGTAGGCTGCATATGCAAGTAAGGTTCTTACACCTTCCATTCTTGCAACTGGAGCGAATGTCTCTCCATAGTCAATTCCTTCCTCTTGTGCATAACCCTTGCATACCAGTCTAGCTTTATTTTCTTATTAACTCTCCATGTTCATTTAGCTTGTTCCTAAATACCCACTTAGTACCAATTATATTCTTATCATTCGGGCTTAGTACAAGTGTCCAAGTACTATTCTTTATAATCTGTTCAATTTCTTCGTTCATGGCTTGAATCCAGTCTTCATTGTATAATGCATCTTTTATTGTTTTAGGCTCAAAGTCGCATAACAAGCAGGTATCTTCTCTTAATTTTCTTCTTTTCATGACTGCGGAATCCTTTGCTCATATGATTTGATCAGGCTTATGGTGCCTTCTAACATACTTTGCCAAAGTAGGTTCTTTCTCTATTTCAAATTGATCATTCATGTTCAATTCAGGTTGAAAATGTGACTTGACATCTCCATCAGATAGCTCGATAGTCACCTCTTGTTGCTTGGAAACTTCATTCTATGTCTTGGCAGGGGAAATTCATTAGTTTTATTATAATCTACCTCATCAAGATAGGTGAATGATTTGTAACTTTTAGGCTCATTCATGCTTTCAACTTCATTTCTTTCTGCATATTCATCAATTCTAACATTTGCACTTTCCACATTTTTATTAGTGTTATAATTCAAACACTTGTATGCTTTACTTTTAGTTGAATATCCACGAAATATGCCTTCCTCACCTTTAGCATCAAGTTTTCCATTTTTTTTATCCTTCAGTATGAAACATCTACTTCCGAAGACTTTAAAGTAGCTTACACTAGGTGCATATCCATACCATAGCTCATAAGGTGTAGCATTTGTACCTTTCTTGACTTGTACTCTGTTCAGGGTGTAGACTGTTGTACTTACATATTCTCTCCAATATTTATGTGCAACATTTTTCTCCATCATTAGTGTTCTGGAACAATCTGTGATAGATCAATTTCTTATTTCAGCTATACCGTTCTATGGTGGAGTCCTAGGAGAAGACATTTGTCTCTTTATTCTTCTATCATTGCAGAACTTGTTAAACTCATTGGAAATAAACTCGCCTCCTCTGCCAGATCTCAGACATTTCAGACTCTTATCTGTCTCTTTTTCAACTTTTGACAAGTACCACTTAAACAATTGGAATGCCTCAGATTTTTCCCTAAGAAACATGATAGTCATCATTCTTGAGTAATCATCAACAAATAAAATAAAATATTTGTCTCCCCAGTAACTTTTCTCACCAATAGTTCCACAAAGGTCAATATGAACCAATTCCAGAATTTCCTCAGAAGTATGAGTTTTTCTCTTAAAACTAGATTTACTCATCTTTCCCAATTGACATTGCTTACACATTGTATTTTCAGGTTTCTTTAACTTAGGAAGCCCTCTAACTTTTTTCAAATTGATTATGCTTACCAAGTTATGAAAGTTTACATGACAACCTTTTATGCCATAACCAAACATCACTATATTGTGTAAACAAGCATGTCTCATCAGCTAAGTCTAGATAAAATAGATTACCTTTTGTCTTCTCACCACCTCCAACTAATTCTCCAATGGCATCATAGATCTTTGCTTTCCTGTGATAGAATTCAACTCTGTAACCAGAAGTATTCAGATATGAAACACTCAATACGCTATACTTAAGATCATCAACCCAATATACATCATCACATCTGATTTTGTCATTCAATTGAATTGATCCTTTCCCTTTGATATGACATGGTGTATCATTTCCAAATTTAACATAACCACCTTTACACTGATCTAAGGTTTCAAATTTATCTTTATCACCGGTCATGTGATGTGAGAAACCGCTATCAATAATCCAATGATCACCTTTGCTTATATAAGAAATTAGTGCAATTTTCTCATCATCATCAGAATCATCTTTCATTGCAACATACACAACTTCTATATCATTTTCATCAGATTTATCAGATTCATTTTCAAAAGCTTCTTCAGCTATATAGTAGGATTTCTTACCTTTGTCTTTGTAATCCTTGTACTTCCTGAAGTCTTGGTCATCCTTCCTGTCTTTATACTTGTTGTCCCTTCTTCCATATTTGTAATTCTTTTTAGGACATCTTGTAGCAATATGACCAACCTTGTTACATGAAAAATAGATGATAGGAATTTTACCTTTAAATCTTCCTTTTCCTCTGGATAGTCTTCTTGCCATAAGTGCCTCAAGTTCTTCTAGATCATCATCAAAAGTGTCATTGTCACTGTCCACACATTTATTTCCTTTGTCTGATTTGTTGAGGACCATCTAGGACTTGAATGCTGATTCAATGGGTTGTGGAGTATAGTTATCAAAATTTGACATCTCAAATGCAGTAAGTCTGCCTACCAGACTTTCCAAAGTCAAATTGTTGTTAGGAGTACATCTCAATTCCTAAATTGCAGATACTCTAATAGCATAAATAGGAAGAAGTGTTCTTAGTAGCTTTCTCATGATAGTGTTATTATCAATGGTTCCTTTAGCTCCTCTAATAGCATTTACAACTTCCTTTATCCTACCATAATATGAAACTATATTTTCTCCTTGCATTTTCATTTCATCAAACTTACCTCTCAAGCTTTTAGACTTGGCTTGTAACACATTTGTGTCTCCTCCATAGATTTTTTCAAGGGCATCCCACATTTTCTTTGGGATTTTATAGTCCTTTATGTCTTCAAACTCATGATAGTTTAGGGATGATGCAATCTCTAGCATTGCTTGATTATGTTCTTTCTTTTCTCTTAACTATGCAGCATTGAGAATTCTGTTATGCCCTGCATCCCCGTCCCAATATTTTGTGTGCAAAATGTTGGGTCCCCCTTTTTTTCCTTCTTTTGTTTGTTTTGTTGTTTTTTTATTGTGGCTTTTGCCTTGTCTTTCTCCCTTTGTTTTCTTTCTCTGGGGTTTTCTTCCCTGTTGTTGTGTTTTGTTTGGTTGGTTTCTCAACTCTTGGACTCCAGGATTCTGAGCCACGATGTTCTTAAGGTTATCATCGCGGGGAATCCCCGGGCCCGGGGTTCGGAGGTTTTCTTGTCTAGAGATTTCTGGAAGGAGGTGGATCACCTTTTTACCATGGGTATAAATAGATGTTATCTGTCACTTTCACATTTATCGCGATTAAAACACTCCAGCACTCAGAGCGATTTCAGAGCAATTTACAGAGAATTAACAATAATTAGTGCTTAACACCTCCATCCTTCTCATGTGATTGTGAGTGCTTTGTAGTGTCGGGTTGCGATCGATTGACAGCTGTAGTTGTTGCAAAGCTCCCGTGGTAACTTCCTCCTTTCCTCCACCTTTCGGCATTCTCAGGTTGGTGTCTCTGTTCTCGCCTGTTTTCTTTTCGTTTGCCTAGTGTTTCTTCTATCTTGTTTTTGTTTGTTGTCTTTCATTTTTGCTTGTTTTCTTTTCTGGTTTTTCTACCCATTGGTGGGTCGGCTCTGCCAGAGTGTTGTCCACCCTCTGCGCAGAGGTGGCTGGTTTGTAGATTATGTATAAAGTTGTATATACTTTGCGCCTTGCCTGGTTTCCCGCGAATGTCATTCTACGGTGTATATAGGTGTACATTTGTGTATATTTGTTATATATCCCTCTGTTCCCATGTATATATCCCTTAGCTTTCATGTGTATCCTTTCGGGTGGCTTGGCAAGGTGGTCGAGTTGCCTGTGTTGCTAGTTTTCCGCCCGTAAGTTCGTTTCAGGGAAGAAAACCACCTTTTTGAAACTCGGTCCTCAGCCAATTTCAAACAGGAAATTTTCTCTCTCCTTCATAAAACCAACTAGACCCTCATTTATGTCCCATGCATGCAATTAATTTCATCCAAGTGGCCTTCACTTTTTTCACGTTCAGATAGTTGGCTCCGCCGTCATCGCCATAACTCCTATTTAATACCTATGCACGTGGCGCCCACATGGGCTTGATGGTTTGCCTTTTTACACATCCTCACCAATGGTTACTTCTCTGGGCTCCAGGTCTCCTACCATCATCCATCCTGTGTCTTTACCAAGTGTGATAAAATTCCCAGACCTAGATGTTTAGTAAAAATCTTAAGTTCATGTAATGTGTGTGCTTTTCGGTTCATTTTTTGAATAAAACTAACTTTTTAGGGAAAGTAGGCGTCATGGTCGTAAGATCTCTGAACCCCAGAGTATTTATTTGTTAATATGTCCTGATAGTCACTTTGCCTTGCAGGTTTCTAGAGTACGCTTCCCAAACATGTCTGAAGCATCTGCATCCTCTCCACCCGAAAGTCCAGATCTACCTTCCGCGAAGGCTACCAGGGCGGCGGTAAAATCCAAAATGGAAAAGGCCCTGGAGAAAATGCCCCTAACCATGAAATTCATGCAAGACAGTGTTATTGTGGGCTCAAAGATCGAGTCCAAAGTTAAGCTTATTACCAACACCAGCGTCGGAACATGGCCAGAAATGCAGGCCTTAGTGAAAATAATGTACATCCAGTGACAGGCTGGAGATCAGCTGGCCATTAATGTTGGGGACTCGGGGATCCTTAAGGCAGCTTGTTTCCCATGCTTTGTACAAGCTCTAGAGCTTATCCTAACACTGGCTACCAATTACAACTCTTCTGTTTGGGCTGTTATGCTCGTAGCCACAGAACCAATCGGGTACCCTAATCATCTGGTATCCCTTGACCCTGACACATTCCAGGCAGGTCTGCGGATCCCTCAATTCGCTAAGGCTTTAGTGGTTACAAGGTTAGATGCCTTGGCCCAATTCACACAGTTGGAGGATGCCGCCTGGGTATACATGAACACCCATTGGCTCAAGGTTCCAAAGAGGGACCCTAAAAGGATGAAGATAGAAATTCCCAGGTCTGAGTTCAAAGAGAGCATTCAGATGGGAATGATAGCGTTGGCCCGGGTCTTTGGGCAGCCCTCTGCCTAAGAATTTTCTAAATGGATGTATTACTTCCTCCTCGGCATCTCCACTAAGGGAGGATACTTTGACTGGGCAGCAATAATTTTGAACCATGTCGACTCCCAGTTCCTTCAGCTTGCTAGGAAGAAGAAATTTTACATGACTTCCTATGTTTTCTTGGCCCTGGCGCAGCAGAGGCCCCACACCCATGGGCTACTTACAGACGGTGTGCTCGGGATTGGCCCGGGACAAAAGGCACCGTGGGACCATTTCCCACAGGTTCAATGGGAGGCCAGCTTCCCCAGTTTTTGTCGGGTAAACGATGCGTTCGTTTACTATCACCTGCTCACACCCACCTGAGATGCAGGATACTGCCTATCCTCAAAGGTGATGCATTTGGTCTAGAGTTATAGATATTACTACATCCAATTCCAATAGCACACTTATATTAGGGTCACCAGCTTCTCTAGGAAACCCTACTTGTTGCCCAAACACTGTGGGGAAAAGATCGTGGTCTTGGAATACTGCAGGCAAATAATGGAGGTGCATGCACTCTTTTTCTTGAAGAAGATACCCAATATTCCATTCCCAATCATCTGTGGGAACTACTCATGTAGCCTGACTTCTGCAAAAGAGGCAGACAATGAACTAAAAAGCTACAACTTGAAAGAATTTTACTTGGCGCGAAATTTTTTTGATTCGCACGGTAAGATTGTGGCAGCACTTCCTCGGGCTTCGGAGCCCCATCACATCCATATGGAGGATTTCTAGGCAGATTTCCAAGATGATGTGGAGGTGTGGAGCCAGAACTACGTCAGGATGACAGTAGGCATGGTGCAAAGGTTGAAGCTCTGGAGGTTCCTAGAGGACTTCTCAAACGCCGCCCCCACTATCGATCCCTAGTACAAGGCAAAGGGGATCAATACAATGACCCTTCCACTGGTAAATTTGGATGCCAAAGAAGGGCCTACAATTAAGGACTTCACTCGAGAGGTGGTTGAGCAAATTCATGCCTACTTCAAGAAGGTGTACCTCAGAAGTACCTGCCCAGTAGCCTAGCCGACACCAAAATTAACTCTAGGGGCTGGGACTTCTTCACAGAGAGAGGATAAAGGAAAAGGAATAGATACGACCCCTCCTATGCACGAAGTACCCATAAAAGAACAAATAAAATAGTTAGTGGTAGCCTCCCAACAAATGAGGGAGAAATTAATAACACGGCTGGCCACTCCAGTACTAATGGCTGGGCCAATTCATCCCTCTTCCTCCCCATCACTGGCAGCCTTAATGGTGAAGGCAACGGGGGTGGATCCCACAGAAGCAATAGCAATAAGGGATGCAGGGCCACCCTTGGTTACTCAAAGAAAGAAGAGGCTTAACCAAAAGCCTAAGGCAGAGCCAGGGTTGCGAACGTCCCAGACCCAACAAGTAGAGATCCTCTCTTCTAGTTCCCCAGAGCCAGAGAAGGAAACAGAGCCTACCAAAGTCCCAGCCAGTCCCCCTTTGCAGGAGGAATTTGATGATGTCTTTGCAACCAACGAGTTTGGAAATCTGTAGGGGGCCACCAGACAAATAGAGGAAGAGGTCCCAGAGATAGAGCAAGAGGCTGCTGAACAAGAGCCTGTGCAGGAGCAGGAAAAGAAGATAGAAGAAAGGGAGCCGGAGCTAGAGATTGCCTCTGAGGCTCCAGAAACACAGGATGCGGGGGTGGACCAAAAAAGGAAGAATGAACCAATGGCATTTGCTGGGGAAACCAGACCTTTGGAAATAACCGTAACCCTAGCCACCACATTCCAAGCGCCACTCTCGGGAGTGACTTTCAGGCAGGTAACTACCGCGGCCCAAACTCTAAATCTCGGCCCAGTACCTCCCCTACTGCCAAAAGATGTGCCAACAAAAGAAGAAGCCCCGATGGTAGAGGCCAAGCAACAAGAAGAGTAGCATGAAGAGGAAATCCCCGAGGAAGCCGACAAAAGTCCAGACATAGCAATCGAAACAGAGGACAAGGCTGAGGAGATGGATGTTGCTGAGGAAGATATTACTGACAAAGAAGACACAGGGGAAGGGATGGATGAGGTCCACAGCACTGAGGAGCAGCAGCCGTAGGACACCGGGGAAGAACCAAGAGAACAGACTCTAGCAGAAAAGCCACCCCTGCTGCCTTAGTGGTTAGTAGAAAGCAGAAAAAGAAAAGCTCCATCCACTACCGAAAACTCCTCTCTCCCAGGTTGAAATGATGGCTCAGGTCCAAGCCCCACCGAAGGCCAAGAAAGCTGGGACGGTTCATACTCTTCAAACCGGGCCAGATGGAGAAACAATTGCCATTGTGGCGACACCTCCCCCGGGTGCCGATGAGGCAACCGCAGAACCCGGAGATTACAGTGTTGCAGAGGTATCACTGGGTTAAAGGGGAAAATAGGGCGAGGTGGATTTGCTAAAGGAGGCAGCTAGGGCAGTAGAGGCCCATTATGAGAAGGAAGCCCAGAGGCTCAAAATAGAAAAGGTGAAAAATGCAAACCTTATGGGGTTGCTTACTGAGATGGCTTGACCTATCAACAACGCTCCTCCGGAGGCTTCCACATCTAAAGATTTACCGCAGAGCGACATAGATTCCCTGCGAACAATGAAAAAGAAGGCCCAGTCAGTCAACGAGTTGGTCGCCCTGCAAATAGGAAACACCCGGTGTTTCCTGGTATCCACCCTCCCAGACTTATATACGGCCCGGAATGTTCTACACCAGGCAGAGACTCTTATTGACCTGTGGGAGGGTGATATCAAAAATTATCAAGCATGGAAGGTAGAGCTTAAAGAAATCCTCGGCCGGGGGAGGAAATGATTTCTGAATCCATAATTCTGGGGGATGAATCATTTGATTTTGTGAGGACCCAGCACTCCAGACTTTACCTCACATTGGAGGTAACCAAGCAACTGGTAGGGACTCTACAGGATAAAGTCAATGTAGTAAAATATTCTTTCAATTTATACAATTCTTTTGTAGCAAAGACTTCCGAGGCTGACCCCCTTAGTATAGATACATGCACGCTAGAGGATTCAGTTTTGGGGAGTTTTGACGAAATGATGAAGTCCCGATATCAATCCTCGGAGGGGATAGATGGTGCCCAAATGATGAAATTAACTCGCATGGTGCTTAATGGTCACGAAGCGGCAAAAATGGCCGATGAATTTGAGAATGTTGTGGACCTAGGGGAACAAATTGAAGTGGCTAAGTACCAAAGGCCTGACCTGAAAGATGTAGATGAAGATGGCATCTCCCGCCTCCTCTAGGCTTTCAATGATAATAAACAACCTTGAGCTTTCTCTGGAGGTAGGAGAAAAATCAAACATTAGGTATTCTTTATTCCTTTGGGAACGTAAGTTCCTAGATCCTAGAATCTTGGATCCCAAATTTTGTATTCTTTAAAGTGATCCATGTCCCAGTCCCCGAGGCCGACCGGTCACTTTCAGGTGCGGTTAATAAAGGCTATCAGAAGGTATTTGGCTACATCAAGGGGGGCGTTGACTCAATAGTTGGTTTTCTGACAGGGTGGTCTTCTCGAGGCGCCGTTCAGAGGTACACCTAGCACATTGGAGATAGGGCACCGCATTTCCTATTTATGAGGCTTGTAGCCTCGATCCCCAAGGGACCTACTTTCTTCCCTCTCCTTCCTGGCTCTCTTCTCGAGGCTGATTCTTCTACTGTATATTCTTGTCTCATTCTTCTGGCATGTCAGGCCTATTTCATCTCAAGGTCTTTTGTAGGGTGGCGCAGGTAGTACCGGCCCCCAGATAATGTATTTTATTAAGACATGATATAAAATAGGGTTAGGGTTAGGGTTAGAAGAGGATGTGTATAAACAATGAAACTGGCCCATTTCCAAGGGTCGGCAAAATTGATGATTTTTTTGTCCACAGTAATAGAAAGGTGATTTCTCATTTTAGTTGCAGAGCTCAATGCTCCATTGTTCTATTTTCAATAGTTAGACGCTCCCTTGGAGCCACCATTGTATCACGCACTAGTGCTTGCTGGAAGAGACATTAGTGAAAAAGGGAGAATTCTTTGCAATGATGTTGTTGGCATTCCTGCTTCTGAGTTAATGGTATTTCATGTTTCATGTTCTTTATGTCTTCTAATCTGATATGTTAAATAGATCAACAACCTCTTTTCCCCCACTACTGATAAAGTACTAGCTGATGATTGTGTATTTCTTCAGTATTTAGTGTAGTATATCAGAGTATTATTGATGTTCTGAACGTTTAAACATGACTATAGTTAGATGAAGTGTTTCTAACCCTGCAGGATCTTTTTTTATTTTATTTGCTAAGTGTAGAATGCTAGGGGAAACCTTACCTTATTGAATCTCCAGAGAGAATGAGTTGAAGAAACCAGCTATCCCCCTCAAAAATAGTCACTTCTCCCAACCGAGCCCCGCACCATCGTGACCCGACACCCAGGTGCTTGAAGGACCAGGGAATCTAACTCCCCCAGACAACCTTTGCAAGCGGAGTTGGCCGGTACCTCCGGTACCCAGTGACAACTAATGACTGTCGGCGGACCCGGTCAGCAAAACCCCGTCAACAAAAAATGGCGCTAGAAGGAGGGCATGAACTCATCCCCCTCTTGAGATTCCAATTTTACACCTCCTGAGGGTTCCTCGAGTTATATTCTTAAGAGTCAAGCCTTCAGTGGGATTGGTTCTTTCTCCCTAGTGAAATTTGAAAGAATCCTTAGGTCTGCCCCGAATCTTGAAAGGTTTGTCAAACTTGAGCCTCTTGCTCGAAAGAAATGGACCTCGAAAATCACACTAGCCACTATTGTCTGGGGGTCTAGCATACCTTAGAATACCAAAAATTCTCAGGCAATCACGGGAACCAGAGCCCAAACTACCCAACATCTAGTTCCCCCAATGGCCGCGTATTTCAGAAACACCGGATCCCCTATGGAACTTTTTCAGGCGCAATTAATGACTTACCCTCCCACCCGGAGAAGATCTGCCCACGATATGAGCACTTAGGCTCATGGACCGTAGAAGAGCATTTACAGGCATATAAGGATGCCATGAACTGACACCAGATCCAGCATTAAGATGTTGTGACTCGGATGTTTCCCTTGTCTTTAGGACAAGGCGAGCTGAACTGGTACCTTAACCATCCTGCCAACTCCATAAATAGTTGGCAGGACATGGAAGATGCATTCCTAGCTACTTTTCACGTACATGTGGACCCAGCCTGGTCCCATCGCTATTTCATCTCCATCAGGAAGGAACCCAATGAACCCCTTGCAGCATTCAACTATCGGTTCCAGCGCGTCTTGAAGCGGTGCACGGGCCCTTTTATTCCATCCCCAGAAGTAACCATACAGACCTACCTTAATGCGATGGACCCCTTCGTCGCCACTCTCCTTTGGAGAACAACTGCTATGGGTGACCGGGACACTTTGGAAAAAGTTTACAACCTAGCTTTAGAACTATCTCGTGGTCTCAATAAATCCCCAGGCGAGATTGGGTAGAGTACGCCTTTCAACATGATCCCCGGTGGAACCGCGTATGCCGGGGGGTATAACCCCAATCTGGCGATGGGTGCCCCCTTGATGGCAATGAATCCTCTACCACCCCTGATAGACCAGCAAGCCCGGTATGTTTACCCAACGTAGACCCAAATGGTACTAGGTCTGGAAAATTTCCCTTGGAATCAGCTGTAATAGGCACAACAGTCTCAGACACAACCATCTGAAATGCCCTTCTTTTAGTTGTTCACGACTGGAGGATTGCTGCCCTCGACTCCGGATAACTCTACTGCCTTCTCATGAAATCGACAACAATAACCATCACATTGTGATGCCAATACTTAGTTGACCTTCGAGGTTGAATCCCTCTGGTGAATGTTGTCTACCTTGACTGTGGACATAGGCCAACTGAAGGCGGGGTCCTATGCACCCCAGAATTCAAATTCCCAGAGGGGAAACATTTTCTCCGGCCAACGAAACAACAACGTCAAAGGAAGAAACTTCAACAATGGGCCTAGGCCCAATCAACATCAATGGAATAATAACATGAACGCTGGAGGCCCGCCTCTGAACCAAAATGCCAACCAAAGTGATGCTGGACCATCACACTTCACACTAGTTGCAGACTTCCAACCCATGACTAATTGGTGTAGATTGCACAACACGGGTTCACACAATGAGGTAAATTATGTCATGTTGGAAAAGGTCATCATGATCTCCCAACTAGACAGACAGCAGTCGCATGATACCACCCTTGTAGAGCCTCCTATTCAAGAGCCAACCCATAGTGCCTTCACTTGTGACACCATATTCTTTAGAACTTCTAGGGAGGATGAAGAGGAATCTGAATTGCAGGGATTCTTTGATGGATCTATCTCACCCTTCGAGGCCAACACCTTTACCAACCCATGGACTCCATATAATACTCAGAGTTAGGTTGATAAAGGACCATCTTACACACCCACGCCTCCTATCAAAGACACCCCTCCTCCTTGGAATAACATGACTGACTGACCCGCTCCTCCAAAAGGTCCTAGCTCTAACCAAGCAAAAGACCTAGCCGAGGAAAATCACCAATTTCCGAGAGGAAGATTCGACATTACAAAGGCGTTAGAATAGACTACCACCTCCATGACCTTGATGGAGGTCTTGTTGAACTATCCTGAGTAGAAGAAGTCTCTTCTGAAGCTCTTGGGGAACCTGAAAGCTGTCAGCCGCCCGCCCAAGACTGTCTTATTCGAAGATGCTAACGTGGCCGTCTTCTGGGAGAACAATGAGGATACTCCCTTCCTACTGGGCCTGAATATCCAAGGCAAAAATATACACAACTGCTTAGTAGAATCTGGAGCTTCGAGTAACATCATGCCCTTGTCCATTTGTTAGAAGCTCAGATTCCATCCCACCCCATCTAATGGTGCAGTGATCCAGCTGGATAAGACTACCATAAAAATGGTGGGGGAATTGAAGAACATCCAGATATAGCTTATCTAGGACCCCATAATAGCTAGCATAATTGACATCCAGGTGGTGGATATCCCAGAGACTTACGAGATTTTATTAAGTCAGAATTGGTCTAAGTCCTTGAATGGATACTTTTTGACTGACTTCACCCATTTATGGCTTCCCTAGGAAGGAGAATCAAATAATATCTGGGTCGAAAGTGAACCCCGGATGAAACAAGCCCTTACTGAGGTTGGGAGGGTCAATGAGGTCTTCTTCTTTGAGACCTCCCCGGGGGTGTACCGACCCTTTGAAATCTTAACATTTGATTTCACCCCCGGAGAAGATCCCACAGTGCTGCAGAGAGCCCAGGACCTAGAAGAAAAGATGAGAGTTGAGATCGACTCTCAAGGTGCTATAGCAACCCTTTCTACACTCCTATCTAGCACTTGGTTCTGAGTACACTATCAGAAACATTCATAGCTCGAGTGTGGGCCCTACCTTTCAGTCGCTAACCGACACCTCAATACCTTTCAGAATAAAGAACATATACCTGATTCCCTAGAGCCCAGTGTTCCTACGGGATGTGCTCCTCTGGTTTCATCTCCCTGGGAATCCCAAATCCAAACACCTCCAGAGGTAAATTCTACCTCCACGCTAGTAGTTTGAGAGGGAACCCCTAAGTCTCCCAACAACAATCCAAAGGATACTCTCCCTCTTCAGCCCCAGATTATGAACAATGACTTATGGACCCTCAAGTTTGATGGGTCCTGATCCAAACAAGGCTGTGGGGTTGGGATAGAACTAATCAACCCATGAGGGAAGTCCTTCATCGCGTCCTACAGACTGCAGTTCAACTATACAAACAATGTCACAGAGTACGAGGCTTTGGTCCTTGGACTCTTATTTGCGTTAAGGAAAGGTGTCACCCGCCTCCAGGCTCTGGGTGATTCAGAGTTGATTGTTAAACAAGTCCGGAGTCAATACACATGCCACGACAAAAGGCTGGCTGCATACCACAATCGGGCTTGGAGTCTTATTGAATATTTTGATGCCTTCAGCATTGACCTCATTCCCCAATGATGGAACTATGTCCCGGATGCCCTCGCCATTTCTTCCAGCACACTTGAGCCAATGGCCAGCTCGCGACTCCAGAGATTTTTAGTTGAGATAGTCCCCACCCCGTCCATTCTAGACAACGTCACCCACTTTCAGTTTTTGAGGATGATCAGCATATCCTGGCCTTCATGGTGAATGTTGGCATCTTTGAAAACCATATAGTGGAAGAATGAGACCATGACGATACTGGGCAGGGTGACGAAGATGATGGGATCATGGACCTACCTACTAACACCATCCCGAAGGGGATGGTTACGCTGGAATGAATCTTCGACTCGGACCCCCGGGCCTGGGAGAAGGCGTCATCTTCCTCTGAGGGAGGAAAGTTTGAAAAAGGTAAACATCAGCTAGCCCGGTGAGGAAAAGATGATTCACATTGGTACCTCCTGTTCCCCTAAGGAGAAGGAGAAGATTCTTGTGATTCTCTGAGAATACATCGATGTAATTGTATGGGCTTATGAAGACTTGAAAACGTATGACACATCCATCATGAATCATACTATTTCCCTAAATCCTGATGCTAAACCCTTTCGGCAAAAGCAAAGACCAGTCAACCCCCTAATAGAGCCTCTGATTCGTCAAGAGGTAGAAAAACTGCTGTCAGCCCAGATAATCTTCCCAATCTGGCACACTACATGGGTTGCCAATCTAGTCCCTGTGAGAAAGGAGAATGGTGAGATCCGCCTTTGTGTGGATTTTTGAAACTTGAACAAGGCCTCCAAGAAAGATAATCACCCTCTCCCTTCGTTGGATGAGGTGTTACAGATAGTGAATGGGTCCCAGATGATGTCCTTCTTGGATAGGTACTCTAGATATAACCAGGTCATGGTTAAGTATGAAGACAGAGAGAAAATAATGTTTACCACCAAGTGGGGAATGTTTGCATACAAAAGAATGCCCTTTGGTCTGATTAATGCAGGGGCTACATTTCAAAAGGCCATGGACATTGCATTTGAGGGCCTTGTGAATTGGTGCATAATCATCTACATGGATGACTTGACCATCTTTTCCTGGGACAGGCGGGACCATTCCGCCCATCTCGCTCAGATCTGTGAGAGATGTCTCCGGCATGGAATATCCCTCAACCCCAAGAAGTGCATATTCAGGGTCACCGAGGGGAAGTTGCTCGGGCATATCATCTTCAAGAAGGGCATATCCATAGACTATGATAGAGTCAAAGCATTGCTAAACTTACAAATGCCTGGCAGCAAGAAAGAGATGCGATCCTTCTTCAGAAAGATTAACTTCGTCCAGCGGTTCATCACCGGATTCGCAAAAATAGTCAAACCGCTCAATGAGATGATGAAGAAGGATACCAAGATTTAGTGGAGTCCTAAAGAAAAGTGGGTGTTCGCCTAGATCAAACAGACAATAACAGAAGCACCTGTCCTGGCTAGTCTGGACTATTCCCTTCCGTTTTACATTTACTCCTTTGCTTCGCCGCATTCTGCTGCGGCAGTGTTGACTCAAAAGGTTGAAGGGGAAGAATGACCAATAGCTTTCATGAGTTCTCCCTTTAAGAATGTCGAAGTCCGATATTCATCACTAGAAAAATAGGCCTTTTCTCTAGTTCAGGCCGTGAAGAAATTCTGGCATTATATTCTCCAGAGCAAGGTACATGCTATCATTCTAGACCATGCCGTCAAGTCTCTGCTGATGCAGAGTGAATTAGGTGAGAGACGGGGGAAATGGATGGCCATCCTCTAGGAATATGACTTAGAAATGCAGCCCATGAAGATAGTCTGGGGCTAGGGGCTAAGTCGAGCAATGGTAGAAGAGACTCCCCACATAGAATGTTAGGCTTACATAGTGGAGTCTATCACCCAAGACCCGTGGTATACCGATTTGGTATATTTGCTACTAAATAATAAATGTTCGGAGAGATTACCTCCCCATAAATGTCGCGCCCTACGGATGAAAAGCGCCCACTTCATGATCAAAAACTCTGCGCTCTACCACAGAAACTACGAGGGAGTGTACCTCTGGTGCATTGACAAAGACTAAGCTGTAAAGGTGATTGATGAATTTGATGAGCAGTTTGAAACTGGGCATGGCTTAGCTGATGCCACTGCCCATCAGATCCTTTGGGCTGGATACTATTGGCCCTGTATATTCAAAGATGTTTACACTCATGTTAGGAAATGCCACACTTACCAAACCGTGGCGCATCGTGAGCGTAACCCGGCTATGCCTTTACAACCAGTCTTCGAGGCTAGGCCCTTCGCCCAGTGGGCATTTGACTTCATCAGGGAAATCAACCCCAACTCATCTGCTAATCACCGATACATTCTTACTACTACTAATTACTGCACTCGGTGGTCTGAGGCTATACCATGCAAAAATAACACGACAGACGTAGTTATCAAGTTCCTGAAAGAAAACATCATCACAAGGTTTGGAATGCCCTTTATTTTGGTATGTGACAATGGTCCAGCATTTTCTTTAGCACAGTTACTCGAATGGACCTACAACTGGAGGATCACCCTGAAGTTTTCCAGCAACTATTATCCCTAGGGGAACGACGTTGCTGAATCAAAGAATAAAAATCTACTTGAAGTGATCAAACACCTGCTAGAACAGAACCCCCGGGATTGGCATCAAAAGTTGAAATTCGCCCTCTAGGCAGATCGCATTCATGTCAAGACCGCCCTGGGAACATCCCTATTCCATCTGGTTTATGGTCAGAACCCTATATTACTGGTTAACTTACAGATCCTAGTTTTATAGTTTATGCAGGAGTTTAGCAATAGGAACAACATTGTGGAGGTTCAGCTCTTAAATCTGGTGCGAATGGAAGAACAGCGAGACGCAGCCCTTGAACATTTTGCGTGTCATCAAGCAGTGATAAAATGATGGTTTGACAGAAGAGCCCAATACAAAGCTTTTTAGATTTCAGATCTGGTCCTGCTATGGGATAAGGCCCAGGAAAAGAAAGGAAAGCATACCAAGTTCCAACGGCTCTGGCTCGGACCATACCTAATCTCATAAATCTGTGGGGCAAATACTTACTGCCTTAACACCCTAACTGGTGAGCCTATCTCATTGCCCATTAATGGACAGTTTCTCAAACACTACTTCAAATAGGGTAAGTTTGTCCAAAATTTTATTTTATGTAAAGCCCCCAGCTTGTAAATATTTCTTTTGGGTGCCTCACTGCGAGGTACCGTGTCTTGTAAATAGCCTTGTCGGCTGCCCTCTAGGGTAGTCCTCTTTTGGTGTTTGTGTTTTCATTTTTGGTTTTCTTTCGGGGTCCCGACATTTTGTTCTGTCTTGTAGGAATTGGAATGCTTCACATAAACTCTGGTTTCCAGTACAATGTCTGCGGCATGGTGAACTTTGGAATCTATCTTTAGCATAGTGGAGCCGACCCGGTCTCCGGGGTTGTTTCACAGGATGTGGCACATTTTGAGAAATCTCCATCGAGTGTTGTCTCTAGGAGTCTGGAAATCGGTAAACACAAGTAATATAAGGAACAAGTAATCAGACACGCTGAGGGTAGATCGGTTGTACTGGTTGGTTGACCCAGGTCTGAAACTTTAAGGAATTCTTTCCGGGTCCAGAGTTTTATCCCCTCTTCGAATGTCTAAGTATAGGTGGATAGGTGAAAGAAGTAACACCATTGAAATTAGCTAAGCTTAAGTTTAATGGTGAAAGAAGTACCGCCTTCCCACCTAGAAACAAACAAAATAATAAGAAAGGAAAGCGGGACGCAACTCCAGTCTCTAGGAGAAATGAACAAATTGATGACTGGTTCAATGTGATTAGTGCCTCTTCTCTACTCCTCCCAAAGGTCATTGGCTTGATTTCCTTCCAAGGCACACATGACATCACTGATGAAGGGCTATGGACTAGATCCCGTGTGGTTAGATTCTCTCAGATATGTTGCTTTTTTCCTGTCAGACGCCCGGGAAATGGCTTGTTCTAGTTTTGCTAACCAGAGATTCTGTAGTTCTCAAATGCGCTAAGGCATTTGTCCCAGATAGTCACCATTTGTTATGCCCTGCATCCCCGTCCCTACATTTTGTGTGCAAAATGTTGGGTCCCCCTTTTTTTCCTTCTTTTGTTTGTTTTGTTATTTTTTGCTTGCGGCTCTTGCCTTGTCTTTCTCCCTTTGTTTTCTTTCTCTAGGGTTTTCTTCCCCATTGTTGTGTTCTGTTTGTTTGGTTTCTCATCTCTGGGACTTCGGTCCTGGAGGTCATTCTTCATTGGGAGCCAGACTCTGGACTCCAGGATTCTTCGCCACGATGTTCTTAAGGTTATCATCACGGGGAATCCCCGGGCCCGGGGTCCGGAGGTTTGCTTGTCCGAAGATTGCCGGAAGGAGGTGGATCACCTTTTTACCATGGGTATAAATAGATGTTATCTGTCACTTTCACATTTACCACAATTAAAACACTCCAGCACTCAGAGTGATTTCAGAGCGATTACAGAGCGATTTGCAGATAATTAACGATAATCAGTGCTTAACACCTCCATCCTTCTCAGGTGATTGTGAGTGCTTCATAGTGTTGGGTTGCGATCGATTGACAGCTGTAGCTATTGCAAAGCTCCCATGGTAGCTTCCTCCTTTCCTCCACCTTTCGGCATTCTTAGGTTGGTGTCTTTGTTCCCGCCTATTTTATTTTCGTTTGCCTGGTGTTTCTTCTGTCTTATTTTTGTTTGTTGTCCTTCATTTCTTCTTGTTTTCTTTTCTAGTTTTTCCACCCATTGGTAGGTCGGCTCTACCAGAGGGTTGTCTGCCCTCTGCGTAGAGGTGGCTGGTTTGTAGATTATGTATAAAGCTGTATATACTTTGCACCTTTCCTGGTTTCTCACGGATGTCATTTTTCAGTGTACATAGGTGTACATTTGTATATATTTGTTGTATATCCCTCTGTTCCCATGTATATATCCCTCGGCTTTCATGTGTATCCTTCCAGGTAGCTTGGCAAGGTGGTCAAGTTGCCTGTGTTACTGGTTTTCCACCTGTAAGTTCATTTCAGGGTAGAAAACCACCTGTTTGAAACTCAGCTCTTGGCCGGTTTCAAACAGGCAGTTTTCTCTCCTCCGTAAAACCAACCAAACCCTCATTTATGTCCCATGCACGCAATTAATTTCATCCAAGTGGCCTTCACTTTTCGCATGTTCGGAATGTTGGCTCTGTCGTCATCGCCATAACTCCTATTTAATACCTATGCACGTGGCGCCCACGTGGGCTTGATGGTTTGCCTTTTTACACATCCTCACCAATGGTTACTTCTTTGGGCTCTAGGTCTCCTACCATCATCCATTCCATGTCTTTACCAAGTGTGATAAAATTCCTGGACCCAGATGTTTAGTAAAAATCTTAAGTTCATGTAATGCGTGTGCTTTTCGGTTCCTTTTTTGAATAAAACTAACTTTTCAGGGAAAGCAGGCGTCACGGTGGTAAGATCTCCAGACCCCAGAGTATTTATTTGTTAATACGCCCTGATGATTGCTTTGCCTTGCAGGTTTTTGGAGTACGCTTCCCAAACATGTCTGAAGCATCTGCATCCTCTCCACCTGAAAATCTAGAGCTACCTTCCGTGACGGCTACCACAGCGGCGGTAAAATCAAAAATGGAAAAGGCCCTGGAGAAAATGCCCCTAACCATGAAATTTGTGCAAGACAGTCTTATTATGGGCTCAAAGATCGAGTCCAAAGTTAAGCTTATTACCGACACCAGCGTCAGGACATGGCCAAAAATGCAGGCCTTAGTGAAAATAATGTACATCCAGCGATAGGCTGGAGATCAACTAGCCATCAATGTTGGGGACTCTGGGATCCTTAAGGCAGCTTATTTCCTGTCCTTTGTACAAGCTTCAGAGCTTATCCTAACACTGGCCGCCAATTACAACTCTTCTGTTCGAGCTATTATGCTCGCAGCCACAGAACCAATCGGGTACCCTACTCCTCTGGTATCCCTCGACCGTAACACATTCCAGGTGGGTCTAGGGATCCCTCAATTCGCCAAGGCTTTAGTGGTTACAAGGTCAGATGCCTTGGGAAAATTCAAACAGTTAGAGGATGCCACCCGGGTATACATGAACACCCATTGGCTCAAGGTTCCAAAGAGGGACCCTAAAAGGATGAAGATAGAAATTCCCAGGTCTGAGTTCAAAGAGAGCATTTAGATGGGAATGATAGTGTTGGCCCGGGTCTTTGGGCAGCCCTCTACCCAATAATTTTCTAAATGGATGTATTACTTCCTCCTTGGCATCTCCACCAAGGGAGGATACTTCGACTGGGCAACAATAATTTCAAACCATGTCGACTCCCAGTTCCTTCAGCTGGCTAGGAAGAAGAAATTTTACATGACTTCCTATGTTTTCTGGGCCCTGGCACAATAGAGGCCCCACTCCCATGGGCTACTTATAAACGGTGTGCTTGAGATTGGCCTGGGACAAAAGGCACTGTGGGACCATTTCCCACAGGTTCAATGGGAGGCCAGCTTCCCCAATTTTTGCCGGGTAAATGATGCGTTCATTTACTATCACTTACTCACACCCACCCAGGATGTAGGATACTGCCTATCCTCAGAGGTGATGCATTTGGTTTAGAGTTATGGACATTTCTACATCCAATTCCAATAGCACACTTATATTAGTGTCACCGGCTTCTCTAGGAAACCCTACTTGTTGCCCAAACACTGTGGGGACAAGATCGTGCTCTTGAAATGCTGCATACAAATAATGGAGGTGCATGCACTCTTTGCCTTGAAGAAGATACCCAATATTCCATTCCCAATCATCTATGGGAACTAATCATGTAGCCTGGCCACCGCAAAAGAGATGAACAACGAACTAAAAAGCTACAACTTGGAAGAGTTTTACTTGGCGCGGAAAAAATTTGATCCGCACGGTAAGATTGCGGCGGCACTTCCTCGGGCTTCGGAGCCCCATCACATCCATATGGAGGATTTCTGGGTAGATTGCCAAGACAATGTGGAGGTGCAGAGCTGACACTATGTTAGGATGACAGTAGGCATGATGCAAAGGTTGAAGCTCTGGAGGTTCCTGGAGGACTTCTCAGACGCCGCCCCCACTATCAATCCCTAGTACAAGGCAAAGGGGATCGATACAATGACCCTCCCACCGATAAATTGGGATGCCTAGGAAGGGCCTACAATTGAGGACTTCACGCGAGAGGTGGTCAAGAAAAGTCATGCCTACTTCAAGAAGGTGTGCCCCAGAAGTACCTGCCGAGCAGCCCAGCCGGCACCAAAATTAACTCTGGGGGCCGAGACTTCTTCATAGAGAGCGGATAAAGGAAAATGAATAGATACGACCCCTCCTACGCAAGAAGTCCCCATAAAAGAACAAATAAAATAGTCAGTGGAAGCCTCCCAACAAATGAGGGAGAAATTAATAACACGGCTGGCCACTCTAGTACTAATGGCCGGGCCAATTCGTCCCTCTTCCTCCCCATTGCTAGCAGCCTTAATGGTGAAGGCAACGGGGGTGGATCCCACAAAAGAAAAAACAATAAGGGATGCGGGGCCACCCTTGGTTACTCGAAGAAAGAAGAGGCTTAACCAAAAGCCTAAGGCAGAGCTGGGGTTGGGAACATCCCAGACCCAACAAGTAGAGATCCTCTCTTCTAGTTCCCTAGAGCCGAAGAAGGAAACAAAGCCTGCCAAAGTCCCAGCCAGTCCCCCTTTGTAGGAGGAATTTGATGATTTCTTTGCAATCGACGAGTTCGTAAATCTACAGGGGTACACCAGACAAATAGAGGTAGAGGTCCTAGAGACAGAGCAAGAGGTTGCTGAACAAGAGCCTATGCACGAGCAAGAAAAGCAGATAGAAGAAAGGGAGTCGGAGCTGGAGATTGCCTATGAGGCTCTGGAAATGCAAGACTCGGGGGTGGACCAACAAAGGCAGAATGAACCAATGGCATCTGCTAGGGGAACCAGACCTTTGGGAATAACCATAACCCCAGCCGTCATATTCCAAGCGCCACTCTCTGGAGTGACTTTTGGGCAGGTAATTACCGTGGCCCAAACTCTAAATCTTAGCCCAGTACCTCCCCTACTGCCAGAAGATGTGTCAATAGAAGAAGAAGCCCTGGCGGTAGAGGCTGAGCAACAAGAAGAGCAACATGAAGAGGAAATCCCCAAGGAAGCTGAAAAAAGTCCAGACACAACAATCATCACAGAGGACAAGACTAAGGAGATGGATGTTGCTGAGGAAGATATTACTGACAAAAAAGACACAGGGAAAGGGATGGATGAGGTCCACACCACTAAGGAGTAGCAGCCGCAAGACACTGGGGAAGAACCAAGAGAACATACTCTAGCATAAAAGCCAATCCTGCCACCTTAGTGGTTAGTAGAAAGAAGAAAAACAAAAGCTCCGTCCACTCCCGGAACTCCTCTCTCCCTAGCCAAAATGATGGCTCAGGTCCAGGCCCCACCAAAGGCCAAGAAATCCCGGATGGTTCATACTCTTCAAACCGGGCCAGGTGGAGAAACAGTTTCCATTGTGGCGACACCTCCCCTAGGCACCGATGAGGCAACCGCAGAACCCAGAGATTACAGTGTTGTAGAGGTATCACTGGGTAAAAGGGGAAAATAGGGTGAGGTGGATTTGCGGAAGGAGGCAGGTAGGGCAGTAGAGGCCCATTATGAGAAAGAATCCTAGAGGCTTAAAATAGAAAAATAAAAAAATGCAAACCTTATGGGGTTTCTTACTGAGCTGGCTCGACCTATCAACGTCGCTCCTCCGAAGGCTTCCACATCTGAAGATTTATCGCAGAGTGACATAGATTCCCTGCGAACAATGAAAAAGAAGGCCCGGCATGTTCTACACCAGGCAGAGACTCTTATTGACCTATGGGAGGGTGATATCAAAAATTATCAAGCATGGAAGGTAGAGCTTGAAGAACTCCTCAGCCTGGGGGAGGAAATGATTTCTGAATCTGGAATTCTGGGGGATGAATCATTTGATTTTGTGAGGACCCAGCACTCCAGACTTGACCTCACATTGGAGGTAAACAAGCAACTGGTAGGGACTCTACAGGATAAAGTCAATGTAGTAAAATATTCTTTCAATTTATACAAGTCTTTTGTAGAAAAGACTTTCGGGGCTGACCCCCTAAGTACAGATACATGCACGCCAGAGGATTTAGTTGTGGGGAGTTTTGACGAAATGATAAAGTCCCAATATTAATCCCCAAAGGGGATAGATGGTGCCCAAATGACGAAATTAACTCGCATGGTGCTTAGTGGTCATGACACGATGAAAATGGTCGATAAATTTAAGGAGAATGTTCAAGACCTAGGGGAACAAATTGAAGTGGCTAAGTACCGAAGGGCCGGCCTAAAATATGTAGATGAAGATGGCATCTCGCACCTCCTCTAGGCTTTCAATGATAATAAACAACCTTGAGCTTTCTCTGGAGGCCGGAGAAAACTCAAACATTGGGTATTCTTTATTCTTTTGGGAACGTAAGTTCCCAGATCTCGAAATCTTGGATCCCAAATTTTGTATTCTTTCAAGTGATCCATGTCCCTATCCCTGAGGCCGACCGGTCACTTTCAGGAGTGATTAATAAAGGCTGTCAGAAGGTAGTTGGCTACATCAAGGGGGCGTTGACTCAACAGTTGGTTTTCTGATAGGGTGGTCTTCTGAAGGTGCCATTTAGAGGTACACCTAGCGCATTGGAGATAGAGCACCACATTTCCTATTTATGAGGCATGTAGCTTCGATCCCTGGGGGACCTACTTTCTTCCCTCTCCTTCCTGGCTCTCTTCTCGAGGCTGATTCTTCTACTGTATATTCTTGTCTCATTCTTCTGGCATGTCAGGCCTATTCCGTCTCAAGGTCTTTTGTAGGGTGGTGCAGGTAGTACTGGCCCCCAGATAATGTATTTTATTAAGATATGATGTAAAATAGGGTTAGGGTTAGCGTTAGAAGAGGATGTGTATAAATAACCAGACCAGCCCATTTCCAAGGGTCGGCGAAATTGATGATTTTGTTGTCCACAATAATAGAAAGGTGATTTCTCATTTTAGTTGCAGAGCTCAATGCTCCATTGTTCTATTTTCAATAGTTAGACGCTCCCCTAGAGCCACCATTATATCACGCACTAGTGCTTGCTAGAAGAGACATTAATGAAGAAGGGACAATTCTTTGCAATGATGTTGTTGGCATTCCTGCTTCTGAGTTAATGGTATTTCATGTTTCATGTTCTTTATGTCTTCTACTTTGATATGTTAAATAGATCAATGACCTCTTTTCCCCCGCAACTGATAAAGTACTAGCTGATGGTTGTGTATTTCTTCGGTATTTAGTGTAGTATATCAGAGTATTATTGATGTTCTGAATGCTTAAACATGACTATAGTTAGATGAAGTGTTTCTAACCCTGCAGGATCTTTTTTCATTTTATTTTCTAAGTGTAGAATGCTAGGGGAAACCTTACCTTATTGAATCTCCGGAGAGAATGAGTTGAAGAAACCAGCTATCCCCCTTGAAAATAGTCACTTCTCCCAATCGATCCCCGCACCTTCATGACCCAACACCTAGGTGCTTGAAGGCCCGAGGAATCTAACTCCCCCAGACAACCTTTGCAGGCAGAGTTGGCCGGTACCTCCGGTACCCGGTGACAACTTATGACTGTCGACGGACCCGGTCAGCAAAACCCCGTCAACAAGTTCCTGTAGGGGCTACATATTCTTGTTCAACCTGACATTTAGTAGAATCACCAACACCAGCTAAGTGAAATTTCATCAAAATTTTCCATGCAAGAAAGTTATCCTTGTTCAACTTTGGTACATCCCTTTTATACATCTTGATCTTTTGCTCCAAGTACCTTCAAACTGTTTCAAGATAACTTAGCCCTGATACCAATTGTTAGAATGAATTTAGAATAACTGAGAGGAGGGGTGAATTAGTTATCCTCAGGTCTAGATGTGCCCATTTAATACTTTATACCAATTTGAACAATTCAGATTTGCTCGGCAGCAGTAACATGAAAGTTTGCAGTTTACTGTACTAATGAAATAAGCTTGCAAGAAATTAACAGTAAAACACAACATAAACATTCACACATTTTGACATCGTGATTTAATGTGGAAACCCAATATGGGAAAAACCACCAGTAACATGCTACCAAAATTTCACTCTTCTGAAGTGAGCTCTGTTAGGAGCCAACCCTATTAAAGGTTACAAAACACACTGTTAAATGTGACCTGATTAAAGGATGTAATCACCCTGTCAGCAGTGGCCTTGTTAGAGGACTTAGAACATTCCATTCTAAATGTCACCTTGCTCAAAGGATTTATACAATGACTATTAGGTCAACTTGGTTAAAGGATTTGAACTGATACAATGGTTAAAAAGTAATCAGCAGGTGTGATCTAATTCATACAACTTACTTTGCAAATCCAGATCCAATTCAGCTCTAATGCTAATTCACTAAGTGGCCTCCATTCTCATTTCAATCTTCAAATCTACTTGAAAATCCATCAAGCAATCTCTCTCAGCTTCTCTTCTCAACCTTCTTTGCTTAGATCTTGCCAGCTAGTCAATTAACCATGCAAACCTCTTGCATACACTGCATACATTTCTCTCTTCACATCCTTCATGAATAACCCCTTGAGCTTATCATATACCTCTTCATCTAGGTCAGATACATCTTTTGCTGGTTAATCAAGATCGTATATCTTTAGGTTAGGTCATATCCAATGGATATTTCCATCATTACATTTAATTTATTTCTCCAATACAATCACCATTTAAATCTTGAATCCATGCGTTAATAATAGTTTCCCATGCATTTAATTAATGAGGACCAAAATTAAATATCCATAACAAACTTCACATATTCCAATAGGTTCAATAATGTCAGCCAGAGATCTTAAATCTCATCAATTACCAAAATATTGTTGCTCGGCCAACACTGTGTTCTGTCACTCAGTCACCTCTATATTCCTCTGCATTTCACTAGTGGTCAACTATCACTAGCTTCTCTCGGCATCAACTTTGCTTTGCTTAGCATCAACCTCACAGTGAACTGTCAGCGAAAGATAAACAACATATCACTTTGGCAAAGTGCCAAATGATCAAGTTCCCTTGTGTTTACTCATAACTCAACCATTTTCCTTGGTCTTCTTGTTATCCTTTTCTTCAAATTAATAGATATGGTACTCAAACAAATAGAAATGGTCTCACTAGTTAAGGTTTGACATCAATGTCAAAACAACAATTATTTCCATTATAGCTTTCAAAACAATCTTTCCAACAACTTCCTTTGTCTTAATAAAAGTGTTTGTGACCCTCTTTTATGTTCTCGATACCTTCTGGGAAATTACTAGACCTAATTATGACATTATCTAGGAGTTTTGACCCTGAAAACATCATTTTTATGAAGTTTTAGTCCTTTATGAAATTGAGCATTGATCATATGGTTGACTTGATGCTTATAGTTAGTTAAAACAAGGTAGGTTGTGGAGGAATATTGGTACAATATCGACTAATATTCCACTCATTTTGATACATTTCTTGCTAGGTTCTTTTAGTGTGTTGGTCCTCATGAAGTCATTGCTCTTTGCCTTCTAGTTGTGTGAGAACTTGGTATTCAATATTTAAGGAAATTTTCTTTGTGGTTGATTAATAGAAACACATTCTGGTCAACTAATTTCATTGTAGTTGTTAAGTTTCTGGATTGCTGAAGAAAATTTCTTAGGTCAAAAGTTTAAACAATAATTCTTTGTTAATGTTGTAATAGGAGTTGAAAATAAAGACTAATCCATGTTATTTTTGTTTAATATTCTACATATGTTTATGAGTTTCATTTCAAAGTATCATATGATATATAAACCATCCAAAACAAGGTTTAGTTTAGAAGTCCTCCTGAATCAGTGCTTCGAGAGGAGTGCAAAAGAAAATAGTAAGTGAAGAAGGTTTAGTCTCTTTACTAATCAAGAATGACAGTTTTGGTAGATCGAACTCCCTGCACACTAGCGTCCAACGTAGATTGAGCTGCCTTATCAGAATTCAAATCTCAGATCTAAACTTGGTAAGACAAATTGAAGTTAATGAGCAATAAATCACCATTATAATTCAAGAAAAATGAATCTCCATATTTTACTCTTTTTTCTTCAAAATAGAATTAAATTTTACATTTTTCTTAGCAAGATATTGATCACAATTCAAATTTTGGAAGTACAATTATCATTAAGTTCTTGGTTTGCAAATATGAATGAATATTTCACTCTTTCAAAGCATAATTAAAGTAAAGTTTGCAATCTAGAATATAAATATTGGACTTTCACTCTTCCAAACCACAACTATGGTAAAAGTTCTTGAACTAAAATTTCAAACCTTGGGAAGTACAATAATAGTTGAAATTCTCAAACCAAATTATTTAATATTAGCTTTCCACTTTGCAATAAGCACCTATAGGTGTATTCTCCAATTTTACGTTGGAATTACACTCTTCTTTGTTTGTGATGAAATTGTAAATTTGTTTTGCAGATAGGGTTTTTGGCCCTTCTTGTCCAATAGAGTGTGTGTACGAGGAAGGGGCAAAAGATGTGGCTTTATTTGCGCTAAATGACATTAATGGTGAGTTATTTAGGCTCTTTATTATGTAAATGTTCTGCACTGTCAACATAAGTTTAGGATTTTATCTGTTGTTTGATTATTTTGTTTCTCTTTGTTTTTCTTGGCCTTTTGATCTTACTCTCTATCATCATATTCAAGAGAGCGCTGAAATTTTTGCAAGACTTGTTGGATTTTATGAGCCAGGCAATATTTCCAACGAAATATTTGAGCTGAACTTCACTCCACCTAGTGAGAAAAAGCCCTGGGTATGGAACCCTATTGCAAAGATATTGGATCTATAATTGTTTTTTTTTGTATATATATCAGGTTTCTAGTTTCAGATTTCTTTGTTGAATTGTAATTTAGTCCATCTCTTAATTACATGCTGATTTGATACTGTAACCAAATTTTGTGTGTAGATAGATATATGTGACAATGATTTATGGTTATTCATTAGATATGTGAAAATAGTGCAGCTGAAAAATGAAACTCTCTTCACAAATGTGTAATCTAGTTTAAGATTTTGTATTCTTTTAGTATTATATAATTAAGTTTCCATTGTTTTGCATGGAGGAACTTACAATCTATGGTCTGTCTACTTCTAAAGAGAATATGTTTAATATTCTGAGTTTCTATAAATGTTTGAAGTTTTGCGTAATCTATGGGTTTTTGAATTTAATTTTGATATTGTTTCAGTCTTGAGATTCAAACCTTTTGCGATATCTCAGTGGAAGTTAATTACACAGCCAAATCTTGTGTGTAGTTGTGTTTTTTTTTAGATATAAATTAAGGTGTTATATAATAGGCAAAGGCATAAATGAAATGCAGTTTTATTTTGTGTTGCTTTTGTCTTGTTCAGTGATCTCAATCTTATAGAGTAAGAATGCTTCACTTAGTTGGTAGTGGGCAGCTATGTCTATTTCTTTAGGATAGAAATTGAGGTTTGAGAATAGGTTGGATTGCATTATACTTTCTGATTATTCAAACAAATTTTTAGTGTGGATAGATAGATTAATGGTTTTTCATCAGAGATGTAACTATAGTAGAGTTGATGCAATGGAGATGTGAGAGGGTTTTGAAAATGCGATCACAATAAGGATCATAAATGGTTTAATAACAACCTCTTTTCAAGATTTATCTAGCGAAGAATGGTTTGAGAGATTTGGAGGGCTCACTATTAAACTAAAATGCAGAAGATCAACACTTCATAATGCATAAATAATAGGGTTTACTGTCCCATAGGCTTCTTTGTCTTGTGGATGTTAACAGTTGATTGTAGCCATTATCTTGACCCATAAAACTTGATATTAGGTCTTTCTCACGCCTTTGATAGCACTGATTTTTTTTTCCAAAAACAACAATGATGCTCCATTTGCTATTTAGTTAGACCTTGATGCAGTTCAAGAAACTCAACTTGTAACATTGGGGCTCTTGACCTTGTGAGAAATCCATTTCCTTTGTACCCTTGATATTTCTAATTGACATTTCTCTAGGTTCAATATAAATCTAAACTACTCCCTAACCTATATCCTTGGTTTGTATACATACTATAACAACTCACCCTATGTCAATGACACTATTCATATGTCAATGACACTATTCACTGTTGTAATATTCTCATGTGAACATTATTGGCTGCACTTTTGGTTTCATCTTCTCAGAAATATAAATTTCTTTGTTGATATCTTGTCACGCTGCATTTTCACTTGTCAACTGATGTATTCTCTATTGCTATTGCTACAACCACATGATTTATTATCCTATGATATTTTTTTTTTTCATTGGTTTATTCTTATTGTCCTATGACTATTTTGATGCACTTAAAAAAATAGCACATCCTCCTTAAAGAAATAATCTGAAATGAAAGAAAGAGCTATCTGTCACAAGATCTTTCTCAAAATTGCAGTTTGCCCAATGAAAAATGACCTCTTTCATGTATGCACATGCTTTGACACTATAATGTCTCTGGTTGGAAAATAATTCTTTGCTTGAATCTAAAACCAATGCTTTTGTAAGCTGTGGATTTCATTACGTACTAAATCTATAGAGTAACTTTATTTTCTCAATAAAACAACCCCCTTGAATATTTCTCATGTGAAACATCCATATGATAGTTGTTTTAAATCCATTTTACTGAATTGGAAGGTTTTGATACTGGTGATCTAAATGTCCATTACCTCCCTTATATTTGTAGCTCTTCATTGAATATGATTGATGATTGTTGTTATGATATTTATCACTACAAAATTACTTTTGGATTAGTAATTGATGCTTTTGTACTTGTAGTCCACTGCATTACTTTTGCTTCATGCTTTATTTGATGTGAATGTCTCTAAATGAATATTATCCATGGGATGATATAATGTTCATGCTGCTTATAATTGATGTGCTTCTTCATGAATTTGATACACTTGATAATTCTAGACTCTTTTACTATGTTCATTCTTTTCCTTAACAGTTTCATCATAAATTTAGAAGACAGAAAAGTCAGACTAGTCTGTTTCACATTGTCCTTCTCCATATAAAGATTTTGTTCAAAATTATTGTGATCACCATTCCATGCAATTTAATTTATCATAATTTACCTTTTTATTTTGAGTCATATGATTACTACCTTCCTATGATGAAACAAATGCTGAAATAATTAGTCTTTACTTTGTATACTTTCACTGCTCTTTGACCTGGTTGCTTAAGGATTCAAACTTTGTTGCAAATATCTTGTAGCTTTCCTCCTGAATATCACATCACTTTATAACATCATTTTTTGTCCATTGGATATGAACATTTTTCCTTTATGAAACTATGCTCTTCCTTTCTCAAGATCTGTAGTTCTTAATGTTGATAAGTAAGTGATGGCTTTTGTGAGACATGTCTGTAAATACATGCTAGAAAGAAGTTTAAATGATAAAGTGTGAGGGCATGCATTTCAAGCAAGTCTTCTAGTGATTTTTGTTTCTTCTTATTTTCTTTCAAACATTTTAACTGTTTCTCTTCATAGAATTGTATAGTTTCGAATATACTCATAGAAACACACAAACAACCCTATATCTAGTCATTAGAAAGTTCTAATTTATAACTTTCAATTTTAAATAAAAATAAATAGCATCCCCATCCTATTACATTCAATGGATTGCAAGAATTTAAGAATTTAATACTATGGGTTACATATTTGATAATTTTGAGTGATATTGAATGTTGTTTATTGGTAATATAGGCACAACCATGATGAGATGGAATGTCAAAAAAAGGAAAAGAAGAGATGAAGATGATGTGGTTAGCATACTTTTTATTCTTTTTGAAATTGATCTGTACCAGAACACAATGAAACCATAGATTAGAGAATATGAATACATTAAATCATTTTCTACGCTTTAAGATATAAATTTTCATGAGGTTCCTTAACACAAATTATTGCATAGTTACAGTTGATAGAATATTTATTACAGAGCAATAGTTTGAACATAATATTCTTAACATATACTTGATTTAACATATAATTGGTTCTCTTGTCGGAACATCTATATTTTTGACCGAAACTTATGATGGCATGGCTATACATACGATGGGTTCTCCTATCAAAAAAGCTACATTTTTTATAGGTAATTACAATGACAATGCTATATGTTTGACGGGTTTTCCTATCAGAGGGTCACTAAATTTCCATCGGTATTCTGACAGACATGTCAATAGATTGAATACATTTTTGACAGAGATATATGACAACAATGTTATCTTTTTGACGGGTTTTCCTTTTGGAAAAACTACATATTCGACAGGTATTTACGACAGCAGTGCTATACATTCGACGGGTTGTCTTGTCGAAGGGTCACTTGATTTTCGTCAGACTTCCAATAGGCACAACAACAGATAAACCAAAATTTGTGATAAAAATTTACGATGGCTATGGAATATATTTGAAGGGGTTTCCTGTCGTTCATTCACTGCACATTTGATGGTATTCTGACAAATGGTCCGTCGGATAGGCTACATGTTCTGTCGGCATTCTGATAGATGTACTGTATGAAATGCTATTATAAACTTGATATTAATATGATAAGTTCTGACAGATACGGTGTTGGAATAGTAATAGTTACCACTTCCGTAGCAGTTTCCAATGAAATAATAGCGACGGTTACATCTTTCAAAGTATCGACAGATAGTCATAAAAAATCCAACAGATAGCCGTCAAAATTTGGCCTCAAATGTACTAGTATCGGTCCTTCTAGGAGGAGTCTCCTGGCTCACTTGATGACCTGAACAATGCATTGTTATCAAAGACATTCTAAAATAATAAGATTAAGAGTATATTTCAATATTGTTTGAGTGAATATTTTCTTAGAAATTTTGAATTAGTACCTTTTCCTATAGCTGTATTTACAGTATCAGTAAGTCCAATGAAAAATGTACACTTCTAATCAGTAAGTCCAATGAAGTTTTTGAATGTTCCAAAGAAAAAATCCTTGTAACTTGTTAACTTAAGGATTATTTTACCTGAGGTGGGAGTTCTTCTAGTACCGACATCACTGCGATGTCCATGACCAGGTACTTGAGCAGCCAAAAAATCATGTAGAAAAAACGCATGCATATTTTACCTCATGACATAAAAGAGTATAAAATATAACCCTTTATTGAACTTTTGTTATAACTAAAGATTCATTATTGCTTACTTGATAACGACGTGTTTTCGACATCAATTCCTTTGTCCATGTCACCATATCCTTGGTTGGATTTGAATCATCCAAAAGTTTCATAATTTCTGCAGAGAGTATTTTTATTTTTTTCTTCACCATATTTAAAGGGTTAAGGAAATATGGGAGCTCATCTGTATCTACATGAGCCATTTCCTCTGTTGTTGTAGGTGCTTTTCCCCTATCATGAACATCAATTTATGATAGGACTATCAGTAAAACTATCAAAATAACTCCAAAACCCTAAATAAAAGAACATAATAATATAACATTTTTCAACTATCTAATTTGTACAATTACAATAAGGTTTACCTTTGCTAAAGAATGGGTGGGTGGAGCATCCCTACCACCTCTATCATGTGGGGGATCCATGTCGTCCTGTGATAAATATTAAATATAAAAACTTCAGCAAACTGAAAGCAATAGACTTAGCAAAAAAAAATTATTAATAAAATGGTATATTGGAGTCAAACTTGAGGTTAGTTTAAATGGTATATAGTACTTACCCCCCCCCCATGATAGTAACTTTTTTTTAGCCATGCGATTCAAATGATAATTTATTAGCAATTCTTCCCCTGCACTTATTGATTTTATTGCACATACAAAAACACGATTCCCCTCATGTGCCTCAAATATGTAATTGGGTTGCTTATTAGTTGTCGCAGGTCGCGTTCTATTTATAAAACCTGTAATATTCTATGTTGTTTTTGGTCTCCCATCAATGTACATAGAAAATCTTTTACTTTGACCATTTTCTTTCCATTGTATATAATTTGCTGACAGTGCAACACATACTTTTTTTATATTGAGCAATCCATATCCAATCGTGTCAATTGTAACAAGGTCCGAAAAACTCCATCAATTCAACAACTTTGTTGTAACATACCTTTATCCCATCCGTGGAAAATAGGCCCAAACCATGTAATGAGGATGGAGCTATGTGATATATCCTCTCGTTAACACAAAAATCAGTGTTAATTGGTGGTAGCTCCTTCGGTACCCATTCTTTCTCAAGATGTGTGTACTAAAAGGGAACCTTGATGTCACCTTTGGTCTCATCATCATAAGAACATGAACCCCCTTCAACAAGGAAAAATTGCATGCATTTATTAAATTATTTTCCTAATCTTTTGACCTCTAGTTGATCTCCCTATTTTAGTCGTACAACATGTCAAACTTTCATCTACCATTCCCACATTTCCCTCATTCGAGAAAGATAGATCTAACAAGTACCTATTTGGTGGTTCATGCAATCCATCAAATGATATATATAGTTGGTAAGGACTGAGATATTTTGCTAAATGAGGGTAATGTTGATGAAGTTGGTCATAAAATTGATGTTGAGGGTAGTACTGTTAAATCATGAGCAAGTTAATACCTTATTATTAAAAAACTCAATGAATATGGGTGTAAAGAGAAATCAAGAAATTAATAAACTATTTATATAGGGTGCATTGACTTATACCTAATGATCCATGTCACTGTGCAGGATCCTCATCAAAGGGGTTAAATTTTCTGCATATGTGAATCATTTATCTTAAGTTAGCTAAAAATTACATGATATGTATTCTACAAATTACATAGAAGACAACATGAACAATATGCAAGATCGTAAACATGAACAAATTACCTTTACCTTATATATGGAATGCAAGATTTTCAATAGAAGGGGTGATGATGTGTGTAGTCAATTGCTTATTTCTAGAAAGGTTGACAATCAAACAAAATATATACATGTAATCAACATCAATTAATTGAGCATCATAAGCAATACATTGGTTATCGTAAATCACATATGTTGTAATCATTAGAATTGAACACAGTGAATTAATTATACGATGCCATTAGAGTTGAATACATTAATAAATCAATATTAAATATATATACTAATCAACATAAATATATATAAATAATTAAATCACATACCTTGTACATTTCAATCATGTGATTGATCATCTTCTTCATCCATCATCATCATCATCATCATCATCATCGCCACCGCCACCACCACCACCACCACCACCACCACCATCATCTTCTTCTTCATCTTCATCTTTAGTATCTTCTTCTTCCATCACATTATACTTTACCAGCCTTCCTCTTGGATCATGTCTAACAACAAATGACCAACTTGGTTTATGTGGAACCTCTAAGTAAAAAACTTGCTCACATTGGCTTGGAAGATCATAGGGCTCATTTCTAACTAGCTCAAACAACCTTGTATTAATCATTGTAAATCTATTATCATGTTGAATAACAGTTCTATTAGGATCACTTTGATTCAGTCATAGCCTATACCATTTGAAAATGAATAGAACTATTTTGAAGGAGTTAAAGTTGCACTCAAGTATATCATCAAAGATGCCATTGTATTAATTTTGAGATTTTTGAGGATGTATGTCATTTCTAGATGAAATATTGGTGACCTCGAAGACTACAGTTATCCCAGAATCACAAGTTTTCTTTGTATCATCCAACTTTTTTATGCAAAATTTGTGGCCATGATAGTACAAGATTTGTGGTGCTTGACCTGCAAATTTTTAAGTGTAAAAATTAGTTGCATCATGAGTTGATATGAAACATATGGTTCATGATCATTCATAATTTTTTACGTACCTGTCTACCTCTTAAACCATATGCTAGATCAATTACCATTGGCGTAACATTGGAATCTCCATTACGATGAGATTCTCTAACCAATGAAGAAACAACTTCCCATGTTAATGAGCAACCATTTTGTTGAAATTGTTCAATCCATACCATCATCCAATCAAGATTGTTCGTAATATACAAAAGTATTGCATCCCACTCTCGACCAACTATATAAAAATATAAACCAATTACAAATAACTTATATTGAAGATTTATAAGAAATTATTAACTACAATAACATCTTATAATTACCTCTCACTTTTTTCGATCTACCTTTCCCCATCAAGTACTCCCCTTCAAATTTGTTAATCAAGTTGGGATCCCAAATACGATCTACATGGATCTTTGCTGCAAACTCAGAAAGATATTCACTAATGTACACCATCGTCTGGTATACCATATATCCCTCCACCATAGAATCCTCAAGATGTGCTCTCTGTTGAACTAAGCCCTTCAAAAATTTCATGTTCCTCTCAACCATCCACATTGACCTAGTTTTTATAGGTCCACACAATTCACTCCTCGACTTGATGTATGAGGTAGAGTTCTTGTGCATTGAAAAAAGTTGAAGGTAGACACTTTTGCAATTCACACATAAGATGAGGAATTTTTCTCTTCCAATATTTTATATCTTCTTTATGGATTTATTTCAATGACAACCACCTCATTTATTTTCCAAGATCATATATAAATTTTTTGAAACTATTGTTGAAGTGGTGTGGGAGAGATATAGGTAGAATGTACTGCAATAATTGTAAAATTATCTTTCAATGTTTTATAAAATAATACATTGAAAACTACATGCAGTATACAAATATATAGTGAATATAAAATAACATGAATTGCCTTAATAAATGTATGCCAATCGTGTGTTTTCATCCCTGGCCCAAATTTACTTTCTTTGATATGAGATTGTTTATGTTCACAACAAATCCTGTGGGAAAACATATTTTTTGTATGAATTCTTTTAGAGCATTGCTATGTTGCTCCAAAAATACCTAAGTAAGGGCACATATATCAATTTGGTCTCCATTGTTATTTGATCGAATGACATTTTTCATTGCATGGTTGGATTCCTCAATGTCACTACAAATTTTGACAATTTTTTCTTTGTCATGTCTTCCATCTAATAATTTCCATAATGTCTCTGTTAAATTCTTTTCAATATGCATAGCATCAAAAAAAAGCATAATTAAGAATTTATCATAGTACGACAACCTACTAAATTGTTTAGGATAACTTTATAGTCCTTTTGGAAGTTCCTCATTAATGCCTTGATGAGCTTCACGAGCATCAATTGCATCATCAGTAAACAAAATAGAATATCAAAATATAAATTTCAAACAAGAACCATCAGATGGAATGACATTACCTTGATGATTGATTCTAGTGTATTCCAACCTTCATAGGCGAGGTGTCATTCTTCGTGGCTTTGATGTAGTCTCTTCTTTCCCATTGAAAAGATGTTTTTCGGTAATTTGGTACTTATGATTTCTATGGAGAAAGTGTCTATACTCATCAAACACCTGCTTTCCTAAAATCTTTGAATGATGAGATTTCATCTTTGGATCACAAATTGGAAATGCAAAATTTCCCTTTGCTTGAAGACCTACAAGATCATTTATAATTGGATTAAATATTTTAATTTTGTGTTAGCAATATAACATACCAAAAAAGGGGTGTTAACAAGAGAACATACCACAAAAATGTGTTAGCCCAGGGGCATCATCTATTGTCCATACAAGCATTTCATGGAATTGAAATTGTCTTTGACCTATTGGTCTAGAGATGTCATACATAGTGACCCCATTCCATAACACCATCAGCTCATCGATAAGGGGCTCAATATATACATCCATATCTTTAACTTGGAGCTTACCTAGTTGAATGAACAAAAACATTACATAATTATTATGACCATTTTGATGGATTATTTATAATAAATTAATTCAGATGACTATTAAATGAAAAATAACTGGAACAATCACTGCCAAAATTATGTGCTCCCTCTTTATGGACATCCAAGGAGGAATGTTATTGTCGATAAAAAAAATAGGCTACACCGAGTAAACAAATCTCATCTCTCCAAACAGATTGACACCATCTACTGCCAGTGAAAGCCTGAGATTATGAGGTTCTTCTTTAAAGTGTGGCCAAGTTTTCTCTATTTCCTTGAATGTCAAACCATTCACAGGTATTCACATAATTTCATCTCTACTTCTATTGTGTGCATGGTAATCCATAAATTGTGCCAATATTGTGCACCTAAATTATCATTGTAGACGTAGAATAATGAGAATATACCAAAGAACCTTGCGAGACACCTTTTTTTTATTTGATCTGATCAATATCTACTAATATGACAATCAGGGCATTCTGTTTTAAATTCATTTTTTTATGATATATAATATATTCATTCAAACATGCATGTATTGTTTTCTACTCCATTCCAATATCTTTCATAATGGCAGATAATTATCGGTATGAGCGAGGTAGAATGTTTGATGTGTTGAAAACACTGAGAGGGGGGGGTGAATCAGTGTTTAGCTAATTATTCAAATTCAATAACTTAAACATAAATTAAATATATATTCAATGAAGCTTAACACAAGAACACATAACACTTAATATGATTATGGGAAAACCTTGATTATAGGAAAACCCTAGTGGGAATTAGTACCCACAAATATTGTACTAGCATAATGAACCTGTTAAAGTTCCTTTGCCTTGTTAGAAGTAGTCTTTAAAATATGAGTACAATGACCTAGTTAAGGGTCTGACCCTATTAGGAGTCTTTTACAAATAACCCTGTTAGGGGTGAGGACTCACTGCTCAAAGGGAAAGAAGACTACAACCTCCTAAGAATAGATATGCACTATATTCAAAAGTGAATTGCTGTATGTGACATAGATGTCTGATTAGTTCCAGTTATGCACTTATGCTCTTAAATTATTTAAGGGCTTTATCTCATACTGATATCTTCATACTGCTCTACTATACATCTTCTTTGACTATTTCGATGACACTTCAAATGTATCTTTGCATTACATATATATATATATATATCTTTATGCCTGAATAGACGCGACTATAAACAAGACCTTAGTCGGCCCAAAAACATAATACACAACGCTTCCAAAAAAATTGGCTTAAGCATGTTTACAATAATGTTTAATACATGATTAAAAACTTATTACAATAGGTGCTTAGCCTTTACATAACAAAAGATTACACGCTAATCAAAACAATGAAGTCAGCTTCATACTCTGTATTCTAGACTACTGGTGTGCTTTTTCTTTCTGTAACTTGTCTATACTTCCATTCCATACCATGTGTGAATAGGGTAAGCATAATAACATGCCATAGAGCTTAATTCTGAACATGCATAACCTAAGATGATCGTACGCACGTGCGCTGATGTCTTGATCAACTACAAGTCAGTTGTTCTATTCTGTCTTCTACACTTAGTCAATTTCCACTTCATAGTTTACTGTCAAAACTTCATATGACTTTGTTTCCATAATGACAACACAAAATAAGACATATAATCCCTGGGAGTCAACTTGCCAACAATCTCCCCCTTTTTCATTAATGACAACAAAGGAATGTGGCCAAGTTACTCAAAATTGACTAACACCCAAAAACTGTATATTCTTATACTTTATACTATACACATATTCCTTGTATATTACTCCCCCTTTGACATTAATGACAAAGGTGTCAAAATTGTAAGTCTCTAGATACTTACTCCATATATACATCTGGATATAAAACCTGAAGACTCTTTATCTCTTGTTGTCAGAATGCCTTCATTGCATCAACTGCCTGGAGATGGGCGCATAGAGCATAAGTGAGCTTCTCCATTTTTATTAGGTCCATGCAAGGACCTTGATCATATGTGACAATAGTGGCATCAATCTATTTTATGTTCTCATTTAGAACTGCTAAGGAAGGTGCAAGTGCATTTCTCAACTGAGCATGTCGGGTCCTTATCTTATTGATCTCCATTTTAGCTTTTTCTATCTTGTCAAGCTGACCTTGATGGATACTGTTGCAGATGTTCATGTCTTGCGTGGATGTCTTGACTGATTTCCTAACACTGTTAACCAAGATATCTTCCTCCTCTATCTTCTTGATATGTTTAGAGGTGAATTTTACCCTGTCCATGCAGTTGGATATTACATTTCTGCCTTTAGCTGCCAACTCTTTCAACATAGACTAACCAATCTTCAATGACTTTAAATCTAAGGAAAAATTCTTTACTAGTTCATTCAACCTTTCCTTTTTGTACTCATCTTCTACAATTCTAGTAGTTGAGTCTACTAAGATTGTAAAATGTGCTTTGAAGCTTGTTAGTATACTGTCTACATCATCGACTGGTTGTATTTTAGCTACTTTCTTGTCCGCATGTACTAGGTCATTCAGATTGTTTACTGATTCTAAGAAGAGAGGATTCCTGATAAAATATTTCTCTTTGGCCTTTTCCATGGCTAGGACACTGATCTTGATCATGTCTTCTTCTCCCTAAGCATCTAGACTTGCTGAGTCAGGAGTTAAACTTGAAAACAATGAGGTAGATGGTTGAATGGATGGTGTGAATATGGTATTCTGACTAGTATCCTTGCATTCACTTTTAACTGGGATCTCCATGACTGGTGTCTCATTATTTTTATTATCTTCCTCTTTGTTCAAGTCTATTGAATCTATAGAAGGAACTTTATTTTGTTGCAAATATGTATCATCAGTGCATGCCTTCTCTATCTCTTCTGAGTTCACAAATGCTTTTTCAACTTTATCCATATCATTATCAGAAGTGGTCATTGATATCTTGATATCATCAATCACTATAGTATCCCCTAAATATTTTTTTATATCAAAGGCTATTGAGACTGAGGGCACTGAAACCTATGGACCTGTCTTAGGTGTATTCTGAATTACTGGTTCTGCAACCTATTTAGGAGGAACTGGAGTTGCCTTAGCTGTAGGAACTGTTGATGGATACATATGTCTATCTAGAAATACCCACTCAAATGCTTTATGAGTCTTTTCATCGACCAAATCATACTCCTTGTTCATGATATGAAGAATTCTTATTTTGGTTCTTAGGTGCAGCTTTACTAAATCCAACAAGATGACTTTCTCATCATGCGAGCACACCAGGAGAAGACTATCCAATGTTTCTTCTCTTATCCTCATATCCTCTTCAATTGCTTTCCTCTTTAACATATCTAGTATGTTCCATACCTTGTCTGGTATGAGAGTCTTGAGTTCCAATATAGTCCTTGTGAACTTAATCATATGAGAGATGATCATAGAATGAATCTTTGATTTGTCTATCTCTTGATATTTGTCATATACACTCTTAACAGACTCTAGTCTTCCTTCATTAACAATTATATTCCTTACGACATTAAAACTAGGTTTGAAACCTACCTCAGGAGGAGCTTGTGTGTTCATTACCTTGCTCCTTGTAGTTTTTGAGGATGGATGAATAGTGGGCGCTTGTTTCTTCCTCTAGACTTCTTGCTACGTACTGATGGTGGAGATGCATCCAGATCAATGGTGGTTGATGGCGCAAATGTATCTTCATTTGATTTCTTCTTCTTCTTCTTCCTGGGCATATCATTAGTCTTTTCTATTTTTACTTATGTGGGAGTCTTCTCAAGTTATTTGGCTATCTTAGCTTCTCTAGCTTTGTCAAGATCTTCTTGTGTAACACCATGAACTTTTAGGATATTTGAGGTAATCCTAGATGCCTTCCTTTTGTTCTCAGCACTATATAAGATAGAAGCAACTTGAATTGAATTTTCTCTATAAGTACCCCATCTAGCTTCATTGGGATCATTGGGTGTAGATAAGAGGACTTGTGCATAACATTCCAGAACATGTTCTTCGACTTCATAACCAAGAGGGAGAATCCATTTTGTCCTAGGCTCAACTTCCTCCATGCAAGTATAGTCAGTCTCCACCATGAAGCATATGGTGTCTTTGTACTTCTCAACTATTTTCTCAAGTATCCTGAACCTCTTCTGCATCTTGATTCTGAATGTCTTGATGTCCATGTCCATAGAATCCTTCACACTACTCTCTGATATGGATTTTAATGAAATCTGTGACATAGTGGGTTTACCTATGTCTAGGTAGAGATTTGCAACCTTTCCTACATTGTGGAAGTAAAGATATATGATCAGTGAGCCAAAAATAAATATCTTTCTCTTGTCATGCTTTATAGATTGGATTTTGTCAATCAATTGAGTGCACAATATCTCACATAGGTTGTACTGAGTATAATCATTCACCATTTTTATTGCTTCTAAGATAGTAGCTACAGATACACTATTTAGTATGATTGCGTGCTGAAATTTATAACCTAGTATCATGGTAACTAGCTTTATGTCATCTTCCTTGATGGGATCAAATATCATACCGCGTCTATCACTCTTGGATAAGCATGCCTGCTTAACTTGTTTCTTAACATCTTTACCAGTTGGAAGAACTGGTCCAGTCTTGGGAAGTCCAGTCATCTCATGAATTAGATCTATAGTGATGTGGGTGGTGGTACCCTAAATTTTGAGAATCTAGAAGTCCCAATCCATTATCAAGAAGAAATTTTCTCCTTAATAAAAAAATTAAAGGAAGGAAGATTTATGACACAAATAAATTGAACTAACTAATCGAAGCCTTCAGAAAATGCTGGAATTTCAACCTGCTACAAAGATGATGCCGAAAGAGGCTGAAGATGGTCGAATTTTAAAAATCTAAAACCGACCCAGTTCGGGAAATCAAATTTCCTATCTCTAGAAAAAATATTAGATTTTCATGATGTGTTTTGGATTTTTGACCAAAGCCAAATCCAAAAGTTAGGTAGTTATTTTTTAGTTAGTTTAGTGTTTTTTTCAAAATATTTTGTAATAAGGGTTGTGTCTTTTCACCTTAAAGAGGTGTGAAAGCCATTCAAACACACATATATATATACATAATGTAAAATGTAAAGAGAAGACAATAAAATAATAATACAATTTGACATATTTGGATAGTTTTGGATCAACAACTATAACATGGACTTGGATGTACTAATTTTTCAAAATTAATAAAGATAAGTCTTTTTTCTTTCACATGTGTAATAGTTTCAT
>MU223248.1:657481-675255 GCA_018584345.1 Thuja plicata
GTCTAATTATTATTTGGATTATAGTTATTCAGTTCATTGTTATAGTTTTGTGATATCTTATCTATCTATTCATTTCAATTTACATACATATTTACTAAAAATTCTTTCAATTACTCAAAGTATTTCATTTTACAGTTTATGATATATTGCTTACAATTTGATTTATTCAAGCCTACTTGCCATCTTGAGAGATCGGTTGAATTCTGTACACAAGTTATCTGCTATAAAATGCCTTAAAGCAATAGATAGTGGCTAAGGTAAAGGTTCACCCGCCTTGGTCTTGCAGAGCTAGAAGTGCAGGGGAAGAGGATCATAATCGATCATTCCCGTTAGTTGGCCAAAAAAAATTGGTTTTCCAAACATTGGATTGGCAAGTCCATAGGAAATCCAATTCAACATTTTTGGGCACCAACAGTGGGCAGGAACCTTACCTATCTAGTATAGATCATCATGTATCCTGCTCAATAATATCTTCACCCATTCTAGCTCATAGAACTTGTGCACATTGGAATACTCAGAGATAGGGTTATCAGTGAGATGCGTGTATTCATCCTTGAATGTATAATCTGGTTTCATCATAGAACCCATGAGAGATGAAATACTATTGTCTCCAACTATTTCCTTCTTGCAATAAACATATGTATAGATGTCTTCTACATGTACGACTCCTAGAGGAGTCCTAGAGAATGCTCCTTCAAAATCATCCAGTATGGACTTGAATGGATGCTTCTTAAAAATAAATCTCTTCCTCTCAGCAATGTCAAATACAACAGGGGTTGCCATACTTACTTGCAACTAGGTTAAATAGGGTTTCATAATGATTCTGAAATGACACGACTGCTAGGGTTCCATTCCAAATGTAATTTGTTCACAAACCAACTAATCCTTCAAGCTATAGTGCCTTGATGATCGATGCCTATCTGATTTCTGAATGCTTCAATCTCAAATGCAAAGTGATATTTTTAAAATCTTTTACCAATTTATATAAAGATCAATTGCATTTAATGCTCGTTGTCGTAAAGCGGTTTACAAAGAGAATTTCAAACTTTGTTCTAAATGAAGTAAAGGTAATGCATGAATGCATACAACCTTAATTCGTGATTACATGCATGAATCCATAGGCACATACTTGGAGGTGAGTATACCAGCCACGCAGGGGTTCAGAGCTAGAATAGCTCCCCCTAAGACCATGAGGGTCAACTATTTAGAAGTAGAAGCTACGTCCACTGAGGATGCATCTGCTACCTTATTCTCTTCATTATCATTCTTTACTTCAACCCATATTTTATCTGAGTTAGCTTTGGTTTTGACAAAATTGACTTCTCCTAATTCTTCAAACAAAGACTTCTTGGGATTCTCTTGTCCTTTTGTTCTTGATCTACAAAACCTTGAGATATGTCTAGCTTTTCCACATGAGTGACAGATGATAGGAGGTCTAGTGTTGTTATTCATCATGCTGCATTGCTTGGATGTGTGTCTATTGTAGTTACATATCTGACATGTAATGTTTTACAAGTTTCTTTGAGGTTGATTTCTCTGATTGAATTGAGTTTGATTCCTTTGATTCACTTGTGGCTGACTTCTTTGATTTGTTCTATAATGAGTAGCCCTATGACCAAACTTATTATAGGAGTAACAATAACCATTGAAGGGTCTTACATTTTTACAATCTCTTGCCAAGTGTCCATGCTTTTTATAGGCATAGCAAGTATGATTGACTGCCTTGTGCTTATCTTTTGGTGATTCTGCTTTACTCTCTTCATGATTTTTAGTTTTCTTTTCTTCTAAAGATTCTGTTAGAGATTTCTTTCTTTCTTGTAATGAGTTGATCTCAATTCAAGCTAAATTGTATCCCATACCAGTAGTGTCACCTTTTAGCTTTTGTGCATAGAGCTATGATTGAATCATATCAAAGCTTGTGTGTATTTTATCAATCTTGTCTTTTTCTCCTGATAATTCAGATTCAATTTTGTTCTTGATATTTTCCAATTCCAAGATTTTCATATTGGCTTGAATGATTTCTTCATCCAACTATTTGTTTTCTTTGTTCTTCTCTTCAATATTTGTTAAGCTATCAGTTAACTTATCATTCAATCCTTCTATCTTATCTTTTAGAGACATGTTCTTTTCATTTAGTTTCAAATCATTTGTGGATAAATCTTTTAGTTCTTTCCTTAGTTTCTTGATAAGCATTTGTGAGCCATCAAATCTTAGTTTAACTTCTTCATTTTCTTTCTCAGATCTGTCTAGATCTTTAAGTGTTGCTTCAAGATTATTTTTTAGATGTTTGACTTCTATTGAATCCATGATCTCCTCAAGTGGTTAAAATTTTCTCTCTGGGGACTAGGCTCTGATACCAATTGTTGGAAACACTGAGAGGGGGGGGGGGTGAATCAATGTTTAGCTAATTATTTAAATTCAGCAACTTAAACATAAATCAAATATAAATTCAATGAAGCTTAACACAAGAACACATAACACTTCATATGATTATGGGGAAACCTTTATTAGAGGAAAACCCTGGTGGGAATTAGTACCCACAAATATTGTACTAGTATAATGAACCTGTTAAATTTCCGTTGCCCTGTTAGAAGCAGTCTTTACAATATGAGTACAATGACCTGGTTACGGGTCTGACCCTGTTAGGAGTCTTTTACAAATAACCCTATTAGGGATGAGGACTCACTATCCAAGAGCTCACTTCTCAAAGAGAAAGAAGGCTATAACCTCCTGAGAATAGATATGCACTATATCCAAAAGTGAACTATTGTATGTGACACAAATGTCTGATCAGTTCCAGTTATGCGCTTATGCTCTTAACTTTTTTAAGGGCTTTATCTCATACTGATATCTTCATACTACTCTGCTATACATATTCTTTGACTATTTTGATGACACTTCAAATGTATCTTTGCATTACACATATATATATCTTTACGCCTCAATAGACATGACTATAAACAAGACCTTAGTTGGCCCAAAAACATAATACATAATGCTTCCAAACAAATTGGCTTAAGCATATTTACAAAAATGTTTAATACATGATTAAAAACTTATTACAATAGGAACTTAGCCTTTACATAACAAAATATTACACACTAATTGAAACAATGAAGTCAGCTTCATACTTTGTATTCTAGACTGCTGGTGTGCTTGTTCTTTCTGTAACTTGTCCGCACTTCTATTTCATACCATGCATGTATAGGGTAAGAATAATAAAATGCCATAGAGCTTAAATCTGAATGCGCATAACCTAAGATGATTGTACGCACATGCACTGATGTCCTGATCAACTACAAGTCACTTGTTCTATTCTGTCTTTTGCACTCAGTCAATTTCCACTTCATAGTATACTGTCAAAAATTCATATGAATTTGTTGCCAGAATGACAACACAAAATAAGACATATAATCCCTGGGAGTCAACTTGCCAACATGATGGTGGTAACAAACACTCACTTATCAACCTATGACTAGATTATATATAATTGGTTAATATAAAGAATATTAATTGGTACATGATTCACCCTTTTTTAACTATAAGGAAATTATGGCTAAAAAAGATGAAAAAAGATGACATATATGACATACCTTAACATACGTGTGATTGCTACATTGGATAAACCATTCATAACCTTTAAGTTCCCCAACAACAATACAATGGTGAGAAGGGTTGTTTGGGAGCCTTTGTATAGGGGCCCACATGCCTTCTCAATTATAGGTACATCAAGGTCATCTTCATCGTCATCATCATCAGTTGTGCCAGTGCCATCATCTTGATCATCATGATCTTCTTCCATGGTATCATTACCTTCTACTTCGATATTCACACCTCCATGTTCCCTCATTTGGAAATCCACATTCTCTGAATTATCATGGTCCATAACATGAAACCCAGGGTGGTTGACCTATATCCTAAGGGTATCAGTGGCATTTATCTCTTCACTAGAATTGAGGGTGCAAAAGATGCTTTGCATCGTTTAGGTATACCACTCAATTTCTATACCCAATGGATGCAAAGCAACCTTCTGCACCCCTTATTCGATTGAAGATAAAGGAAATTGATCCCCTTTTGATAAAGAGTCTTCAAGAAAGATAGATGGTATCCTACCATTTCTACTTGAAAATAATTCCTAGGGAAGAAAGAGAAACCAATGATTAGTAGTCGACAATGGTAAGAAAGAGAAACAATTATACAAAACTATAGTTAAAAATATTGTAAAAGACTTCTATTACAATGTAGGATAGTAATCTCAAAGAAGATATAATAGAGCCACCATTTTTGAAATAAGTGATATCTGAAACCATTCATTGTGTCAAAAAAAAAGGCAAAATCACAACATCATAATGCATAAGGATATAAAGTTCATTAGCTAGATAAGTTTTTGTAATGATGATGAACATATGGATATCTAGACCCCAAGTATGTATCAAAAAAAACATTTACAAAGAAGAGTATTCTAGACATTATGTTAAACAGTTAAGTTTCATGTCTATGTTTCATTCTTTTGCATGCTTGCCACAAGAAGGGAAGATGGTGGCATAAACAACACTAAGTGATCTAAAGATGACCTAGTTTATTGACAAAAATGCCAACTCCAAAGAAGTATTAGAAAATATTAGTTTATAGATCACCCCATCATGTACATGTGAGCCAACGATATTATGTTTCAGAAGGTATTGAATAGCATGTTTGATGTCATCATCACACACATTAAATAATCTGGAGCACTGTTCTTCCAAGGACTCCAAATGAAAACATTTAATACCAAATGTTCTATCCATTGAGAAGACCTAAAAAAAAGTAACAATAATGAAAATAATGAATAAGTATGCCAACATAATGATGCATACACATACATACTAATGCACACACACACACACACACACACACACACACACACACACACACACACACACACACATATATATATATATATATATATATATGCATGATTATGTAAACATACACATAATTATGTAAATGACAGAGATACAAGTTTTTTAAAAAATTATCATGCTAAGTTAGACTATCATGGGGCAAGAAACAAGAGATATAAAGAGCGAGAAGATGTAAAGAAAGAAATAAACTATGAAGCAAGTGAAAGCTGTGAATTCTAGTCCACATGAAAAAAAAAAATAGTGTACAACTTGGGGAAAATACAATATGTTGTGGAAAATCATGATACTACAACATACAACAAAATTTTAGTCATGTACCAATACAATATTCATAAAACATGAAGGACAAGTTACAAACAAAATTGGGACAGTCAAGAAAAGAATGTGCTTCCAAGAGGGGACATACGTGAAGAGAGCTCATTTTCTGGTCATTACAATGTCAGTACATAATCCTCGGGATGCTAAGGCACTTTCAAAGTAGAGAAAAAATGGAGCTTCCCATGAAAATCATATGAATGTTGAACAATGTCAGTCATAATGTGGTAGGCCTTGCATTGATAAGAATTTATGGTCTTGAAATGGTGTTGAGAATGAAAGTAGATAATCATATATAAGAGGACAGTTTACTATCCAAGTTTGTATGCAACAGTGCCAGAGAGGTTTATAGGTTAGGGATATGGTTCATGAAAGCACATTGCAAGATTAGTATGTCAATTTTATGAAGGGAAACAATTGTGTTATGAGCATGGTATCGATGTAAGGAATGCTTGGAGCATCATGAGACACTTTACAAAGTGAGAATAATTATTGAGTCCATGCATATAGAGCCATAAAGTAGTTCTATTCCATTCAAGGGGATGCCAATTTCATGTATCAAAGATTACAAAATAATAATGTGCCAGGGACGTTATGAGAATATTACAAAATAAAAGGACAACATTGAGTAGTGGAATAACATTCAACCTTACCTATGTCTTAATACCAGTGAATTAAAATTTAGTCTTTAAGGTTATTGCGATGGTGGACACAATTGGAAGATGCAATAACATAAGACACACGGAGGACATCACATATAGTTTAATAGATTTAGTGGTCATTGGTAGAGGTTTACATGTATGGTAATGGATAACTATGAAAGGAAGAAGCTAATAATAGTAGAAGAAATGAATGTCAAGAGCCCAAAGGAAAGATGAAATATCCCAAGTAAGAGCAATTGACAAAATTAGAGGAATTGTGATTTATATTAAATCAGAAAGTTAGAAATCAAATGAATTCAGAATATGATTACAATCCGTAGATGCCTTCCAATCTTGTTGATAAGTCTCCTTACGATGAAAATATGCATTGTAAGTAATGGATACCAACACAAACTATCACAAGAGGACCCCATTTAGAAAGGGGAAGGTGAAGATCCCTTGTTGATCACTAGTGGTTGTGGGTATCAAACCAATACCAATAAAAGACCCATGAAGCAACTCTAGGAAGGAATCTTTTGGTTGGTACATGAAGAGCTCAAGATGAAGAAGAAATGTCAAGAGCTATTCAAGGAGCATCCACCCAAGTTTGAGGCATGGAAGAAATTGAACCATGTTCTAATGATATTCAAAAAATTAATTATTCTATTGTGAAGAATGATTCCACTAAGATTAAATACCATGTGGAGGAATTTCAAGTATATCATGAAGCTCTTGATGCTATAGGAGAGATGAAGGCTATACCCCATAGACTACGATAGAAAGATTGCTACCTTCAAGACCAAGAACATACATATGTAATGGTGTGGGATCCAGGTGATATCTTGAGAGGTGTAATGGGTATGTGTCTTGGGGATTACCCACTCATTAATGTTAAAGTCTTAGCATCATACATAAAATATGGTGTACTATCAACTTATCAAGATTGCTTTAACAAATTTCTCCCATATCTGCAATATCTAGTTGAAACATCTATGAGGAGGCTTTCAAAGGAAGCCCTTTTGGAAATACCTTATTTTACTTCAAGTGTAAGATCATCTTACTAGTTTCCTATTGTTTACTTTAGTGGAAGCATTAAATATTCTAGTGTAAGTGATCTCTTTACATCTACAATGCAAGGTTCACGCTTACAATGCTAGAATGTTGGATTGTTGCAACCAATTAGAGACACTACTAATCAGCTTACGGGTGAAGCTATTTTTTACATTCTAGTTGTCAATTCCCCATTCTCTGCCTGACGATTTTTTTTTTCAATCATGTGGAATTAACCCTAATCTATCATTATCAAACTGGTCTAGAAAGGCATGCATGAACGACCTTACAAAATGTGCCAAGAAGATATCAGAATCATTTGGTTTATTCAAAACTAAGGTCTAGATAGAAAATATAATTCTAATAAACAAGAATGTGGACCAGAAGAGTTGATGGGTACCTGAGAATAAGAGAGATTTAGAAATCTTGGAGTTTCTATGCTATGCCCTCTGCTAGTTACTTTGTGTTCCCTCCTTCAACTCTTTGCAACATGTTATTCCCTCTGATGGTTACTATGCGTGCCCTCCTTCAGCTCTTTGCAGTGTACCATAACATAATGAACTTCAAATCAAATGCAAACACATGTCCAAAATTGAACACTTACACATGGTGTTGAGAGATACATTCTATGTGCCCTCCTTCCCTCCTTCAGCTCTGCTTTGCGCAATAACGTAATGAAATAAAATGAAATTGTCTATTTTTTAAAATTTATATGCCCATGTTGGTTGTAAATATGATGACATGTCATGGTTGTTTTAATTCCGACCAACACGGGAATGGATTTAAAAAAATCAAAATTTTTCTTCTATAAACTGACCAAGCAAAACCATTTTAATGCTTGGTAAAAAATGTTGGTCGGCAATGTGGGTCAAATGTACTAGTGGTTGTAATTCTGACCAACATGGGCATAACTTTAAAAAAAAAAAAATTTCCTTCTATCGACCGACCAAGAAAAACCATTTTAATGTTTTGTCAGGAATGTCGGTCAAATTTTGGGGTTAAATGTACTAGTGATGAAATACACCTTCATGAGATTAGTTTATTTATGAGCAATCCTATGGAATAATAAAGATAATTTAAACTAACAATTGCAAATAAATCAATAAGCATCCCATGGATCTCTATCTAAGCATGTTAATAGAGCTCTCAGCCTTAATCTCTACTAATGACAGTCCTAGAATGAGAAAAATGATGAAGATATGCCAATCTAACTCTCAAATTCTCTCAATTTGCTTCAATTATGAACTCAAATGCTCTCAATTTCTATGAAAATGATCAATTATGCTTTGATATGCTCTCAATTTCTATGAAAATGACTATAGTCTATGTTGGCTGTATTTCAAGTTTTGAAAACTTGCTATAAATTTTTGAGTTCCTAGTGATGTTATTGCATAAGTGTCAATTCCTTTCCAAAAGTGCTATCAAATTTTCCCTGCAAATGTTGATCTCAAAGTGATAAAAGAAATAAAATGTGTAAAACCCTAGGTCCTAGGTTATTTTTTATTCATATCGAGAGAAAACCCTAGTTCTGCAATTGGTTTCTAATTTGCAGTTACCTTTTTCAGAAATCCAAATCACTTAATTCATGTGGTCTTTTCATGTTTTAAGTCAGTCGTATAGTCTCTTTAAATGGACCAAATATTCTCTTTTGTTTTGAGACTTAGCATAATTCTTTGGTCACGTTATCTCATTAGAAAAAGAATATGCTTTCAAAGATTAAGAGATTTAACATAGGCTGTTGATTTAGATCCAGATCCTGTGGCGCGTGCAAAATCTCAAATGAAACCTCAGAGTTAAGAAATGGTCTAGCAACTTTGAGTTTTTTCAGTTGCAAAATATCACAAAAAAAATAGAGTTAAAAGCTTAGTTTGATTTTCATTCAGTTGCGAGATCTTAGAAGAAAACATGAGTTAAGTCAAATATTAAGAGATTCATCGATAGTCATAGACGCTGAGTTGATCCTGTAGTTGGCGTTTAGTCATTAGATGAAAGGGTTGATTAGTAAAAGTTCCTAATATTTAATGTAGACTGTGAGATGAAAAATTAATCAATGGAAGGCGCTTAATATCAAAAGGATTTCATAAATTACATCAATATTAAGAGACTTAACACCAACTGTTGAATGAAAGAAAGATCGGAGGGCTAGCGTTTAATCTCCTATTGAACTCTAAGTTACATAAAACTTTCAGCAACTTTGAGTTTCTTCAGTCGCCAAGTCTCACAAGCTCACCAAGGTTAATACATGAGTTATATCAATTCATTCAAGAGATCTCTGAAGAAAAAAAGGGTTAAGTAAAATTTTACGAGATCTAGAGATTACCGTCTGATTCAAAATTGATCTTGTAGCCAACGTTTAGTTGCGAGATAAAAGTCTAGATGAGAAAAATTTCAAGAGATCTAGCGACTACCGTTAGATTGAGGAAAGATCTAAAGACTGGCATTTAATCTCATAATAAACCTTGAGTTAGATAACTTGTTCAGCAACAACGAGATTCAGTTAGTCACTAAGTCTCCATATGAACTATGGTTAGCAAAGGTTAAGTCAAGGCTCAGTGAAGTTTGCAGTGGGAATATCTGAACCATAGATGAGAAAAGATCCAATGGTTCGTGTTAAGTCCCTAATAGAAGTCAAAAAATTAGAGACTATCTAGAAACTTAGAGATAATGATCCAGATGTTCACACATGTTTAATTCATTCAATAGATCTGCAGTCTGCGTGAAGTCTCAAAATAAACCTATGGTTAGGAAACCTATCTGGCAACTTAGAGGTAGCTTGTAGTCGTGAATTCTCATGATAAACTATAGTTAAGGATAAATCTTGAGAGATTTCATGCGAGCCATTGGATTAAAAATGATATAATGGTAGTCTCAAAGTCTCTAATCAGATGCAGAAAGTATGAAATGAATAAGAGATTTCATGCGAACCATCAGACTGAAAGAGGATCTAATTATGGTCGCGTAATCTCTAACTAAACTCATGGTTAATGAAATCTTTTAGCGACTTCAAATTTATATAGATGTGTAATCTCCAAAGAAACCAAAGGTTAAATGGAGTTATTCTTAATCTTTAGTTACAGATTCTCTAAATGAAGCATGAGTTAAGTAATTTGTTCAGCGACTTTGAAATAAGTGTTAATCAAAGTACTGATCATGCGGTCATGCGATAGGCGCTAATTCTCATGATGAAACTAGAGTTAAGGCTAACTCTCAGTGACATGGAGATGGAGTAGTCACATGGTTGCTAAAGAGAACCAGAGTATGAGCAAGGTAAAGGTTAAGATTTTTGTCTTGCACCATGATGTACAGTCATTAGCCAATCAAAACAAGAGGATTGTGACAATAGGTAAGAAGTAGCTGAGTTGTAATAATGTGAGCCAATCATATCAAACATACAATTTATTTCACATAAAATAAGGTTTCATGATTACTTTGATTAGCCTTTTTTCAAAATTGATAACCTGTCAACCTCAGGCGCCATGGCTAAGAGAAATTCATATCAAAGCACGTAGAGTAATGTCAGAAGTAATTGAATATCAAATTCATGATTTTGAATAGATTGGTGCATTGATTTCTCAAGAATAAATAAGCCTTTTCATTGCTCATTTCAGTTTACCAGAGTTTCAGAATACAGAACAAAGATTACATAAGTGATTAGTGTTTTTAGAAGAGAAGAATTGTCTAGGTTGCAGTGTAAAGAAACAAGAGTTTGATCAGCAGTGTCCAGATCAGAGCAGACAAGATGAGTTGGGAAGTGAGTGTTCCTTCAACCAATGGAAAGAGTGGAGACGCTGATGATGATCAGAAATAGAAAAGGAATTACTCTGATGAATTTGTGGCTCTTTTCTAGGGACTAATCAAGGAAAAAAGGTAAACGATGAATACCTTGGTGATAACATGTCTTATTATAAAGATGTTAAGACTCTTGATTATTCTGGATACCATTTGTTTAATTACTTTAATAAGAATAGTGATGGTCATGTTCCTATTTCAAACCCTTGGACATCAGGGTTAGCCAAATTAATAGTGCCATATGTATTTGTAGATTTAGATTTGTTGCTTGAGCTTGCTAATAGATATGATACCATCTCTAAGACCATCAAAAATAATGATGGTATAGCCCTAGTTACTCTAGATAGGGCATATTTTATGAAAGCCTTCAACATTTATAACCCTTGCACTACAGAGATAGACCTAAAGGCATTAAAAGCTAGGTATATAAGGGAAGCCTGAGTTGTGGCAAAGTTGATTCAAGGTCATGTGCCTAAAGGTACCATAAATTACATAGTGTCCATTCCTAATAAAACTGCACCTTATTTCTAAAAATATTTAGCCTTTTACATGAAATATATTTCTTATGGTCTATGTAGAGTTCTAGGAGTGGATGGGGGAAATGACAGGATATCTTCTGATATTCTGATGATTTTTTGGACCTTCAAAGTCCACATGTCAGCACAAACTATGAATATATCCAATATGTGATTGACAGAATGCATCAATGGTTTTTAGACATTCAAAAGATGGAACCCAGCCCTAAATTCTTGTAGTATTCTTTATTGATGCATTTAATTTTGTTTTATAATTTCAATATAATTGACCAGCCAAATTTTTGACCTAGGAGAATTTATCAAGGTCAATCCAACCCTATACAACTCTAGTTGAGGGTGTGGAATTATACATCTAGGGAGAATGAATTTTGTGCTTTCCAGAACTGGATGATATATCCCATATTAAGTTATTTGGGAGTCAACATGACAAGATTACCAATTAAGGTATTGCAGCTACTCAGGCCTTGTAAATTTGTGGACAAGTGGACAGGGGACCACAAATGGGGAGACTTATACTACCATAAGGATTTTACTTTGATCAGAGTTTATGGTTGCTCTCAGCCACCTCATATACTACCATATCATGTGCCACCAAGGATTACTATTAAGGAATTTATATGGAAACTGATGTTGAATGATAAAGAGCATTTGGCTCCACATAGAAAAGGTACCTTCACACCTCGGCAATTTAAAGTTTATGGCTTCACAATTGTCAACACAAAATTGGATTAAGTTAATAGATGGTTGGGTCACTTTAGCATGAATCTAGCATTATATAGGTATTTATATCCAATGCAAAGAAACTCCTAACACCAACCATTCCAAATACCAAAGTGCATGATCATTAAGTAGAAGAGGACCTAATAAGTAACATCCTAGAGGATGATGAAGTTGTGAGAGGAGTAGATAAGTTCCAAGAGTTAATCGATCTGGAACAACAAATTAAGAAGAAAGGGATCCCTTTTGAGGGTTACTTCCTAGATGTTCCTTATTTGCAAAGATTAGATAAGATGATAGAATCTTATGGAACATTGTGTAACCAGCTGGAGGAGAAAATAGAATATAAGGACAAAGGTCCTAACAAGCACTCTTCCTTAGAGTACAGTGACAAAAGCTATTCAGTACCTGTCCCTCCACCAATGGATCAACCACCTCAAACAGAGGAGGATATAGTGGATTTAACTCAAGAACATCAGGCTGAAGTGACTGGTGAACTTCCCAAGAAAAAATAGAAAGTGGAAACAGGGGAGCCTTCTGATGTTAAGACATAGAAGAAGAAAAAAGATAAAGTGAGTGCTTTATTCACTGGTAATAGAAATTATGATTATCAGCTCAGGAAGCTTATAAGGGAAGGTAAAAATAAAAGAGAAGATGTAGAAGAAAATGTTGAAATACCTCTACTATTATGTCAAGATAAAAGAGAGCTACAAGAGAAATTATTGAATGATTACAATTTCATCAAAACTAAAGAATTCAAGGACTTCCTCATCTGGGAAAAGAAACAACAAGTGGGATCATAGCTATAATTAGTAGGAGGAGAATCAGTGCCAAATGAAGCAATGCAGGATCTGCAGGAATATGATCCCGATTCAGAAAACATGACAACATGTGAAGCTAGATAGTTGGTTAAGTCTAGTTGGATGCTACTGGTGGAAGGATGGGATCTTATATTAGCTTTCATGATAGATCAAATAAGAAGACAACCTGACATAAAATTGTCTTCAGAGACACAAGTAGGAGAAATGATTAGAGGATGTGGATACAATGCACAATCCCAAACTTTGGCCATGTGGGCTATGGCTCCCAACACTCAGAAGCCATCATTGATGAATTTACAAGAAAAAATGAATGGGGATAAAATCATATGGTCCATCCATAACACATGTGATTTGGAAATTTCACAGGCTCTTACAAATTTTACTCATCTAAATGAAGCAAAATCTTAACAGATGTCCAAAAGATATCAGAAATTGTTTGATGAGGAAAGTACTATAGTAAAAGATAGAGAACTAGGCTTGATTAAGATAAATTCATTGGAGAAGTTGGTGGTAGAACTGAATGTGAAATTACAAGAAATTTCTGAGACTATTTCTGCTGAACCTAAGCAAGTTGCAGATGCCCTAGTATAGACTGAAGATGCAGGGGATATTTAGAAGGAAATAGAGAAAAAGGATAAGGATCAAAATAAGGAGGCTTTGGAAGCCTTGGAAAAAATCTTTCAACATAGGATCAATATCTTGAAAGATAAAGTTGATCTAGTCCATAGTGCTTATAACAAGTTGCCTGGTCTACAAATAGAGGTAAATAATTATGTTTCAAATTTGAACCCTTATTTTGGGACCTGGCCTTTAAGGACTAACTTGTTTGAAATATTAGCAGCCCTATAGCCACTTAGGGAAGATCTCCCTAAGATTGTAACACAAGTTGGTAAGGAAATTGAGCAGATTGGGGTTACCTTGTCTTTCTTCAAGGGCTAGGAAAATCAAATTGAGGCCAGGGTCAACATGTTTGGCTCATATTACAATAAATTTATTCCTCCAATAAAGGGAGAGGATGATCAGATCAAGGTAGTAGAAGTGTGGAGAAATGAATTTGATACCTTACTTCCTAATAAATAGGCATTTATTGCAGACAGTGGTGGATTAGATATGGAAAGGTTTAATAAAACCTTAGATGAGGCATTTAAGGCAAAAACAAACTTTAATAAGTTTGTTACAGATGTCAAAAGCATTAAAAATTCCATATGGGAGAGACATAAGGAATAATTACAAAGAATTGAAGGCTTTAATTGGCCTACAGAGGTAGAGGTTGCAACATGGGATGTTCTCACCAAGCCCAAGAAAAAGAAGCCTGCAATAGTTGACTTGAACATAGTGTACGAGGAGTAAAGAGACACACCTGTCACCTGATCTTTGAGTATAGAGAGGTTAGTCATCAAAAAGACTAGTGTAGATTAGCCTATAATGGCAGTCACTAGATCTCGCAATAATTTTTTGAGGCTTTCTACAATATCTACAGACAAAGGTGCCAGCTATCAAGGATTTGAAGATTAAATATGATTGTCTTCCTATTTTGTCTTCCCAACGCTTAAGGTCTTATTGTATTTTGTCTTCTTGTATCTTTTAGGGTTAGGTCTAAGCCATTTGAAGCTTGTTTCATCCCTAGTATTTATGGATTCCAAGATGGCTAAGACTCTCTATATTGAAAGATGTAACATTTTTGTAAAGGTGGTGAAATATACAACTGTAAGGAAGACTTCTCAAATTTTCTCCGAGCTCTATGCTTTTTGTCTATTGAATGTATTTGAAGCAGTAACATATTAATAAAATATATTGCAATTTTTATTCTATATCATTTTTTGTCTCTTTATAATTCTATTTAGGCTCTTGTATGTTTAATTTGGAAGGCATCTTAGATATACTAGTTACAAGATGATTGTGCAATTATTTGTAAGTTCTTTCAAGGAAAGAGTAATTCTTATAGGTGATTCCAGAGAGTTAAACATTGGTGTAAGGATCTAATAATAGGGGTGTGGGAGTGAAAAGGTAGATTGTAAGGTATTCTATCTAAGCTGCATGTGTTTTCATTAATCAATTTATTGTGGATTTATATTTGATATTCACTCTTTTCCCAAAAATTAGGCACTGGTTTAGGGTTTGGCAAGCAGTTAATCATCATACAATATTAAAGAAATCAATCATTCACTTTTTGATTTATAAAGAATATATATGTCTAAGTAATTATATAAGAGAATACAATTCAGTTTATTGATTCCTTAAAGAGAGAATCACTAGGTTAGCCCTCCTAGGTTCAAGGAACTCCAAAAGGAAGAAGGATGATAATCCTTATCTCACTGATGGTTTTTATTGTTATGATAATAATTTTTCTTGTAAATCTCTGTATTAAGTTAATGAATTTCATCTGCAAGGTGTTTTATCAATTGATACAGTAAAATACAATTAGCCAATTAGTGAAAGCCCTAATCCACTATTACAGATACTGAGAATCAGTAATCATTTAAAGGTACACCCACCTCTGCTTTTGGATCTCAAAGTAGAAGGAGGAATTAGCCCTCATCAATTAGGCTTTGTCTTGCATGAGTTAGAAATTGGAAGTATAAAGTTTAAGCATTCATACTGTATTAAGTTCCTGCAAGAAAAAGACCTAACAAATTGGTGACTCTCCTGGGGACCAAAAGGGTTTATTGAAGAAATTCATAATATCTCTAGTGCTCTAAGAGTTAAATCAAGTTTACAGTTGAGTTTTCCTATCTAATTCACTCTTATAGTATTCATATTTGGTTGTGTTGTATTTTCCCAACTTGTTTTGGGTGGAAAATAAAAAAAAAGCTATGTAATCAATGCTAAGTAATAATCAATATTCATGCACATCCTTTTCAATATGAATACAAGATCAAGAGTAAGATATCATCCTGAAGTTGAGTTGGAAAGTGGAATTCCAACTACTTCTAGGACTAAAATGTATTGGAGAGAAAAGAAGAACCAAGCTAATATAGATAACTCATCTCCAAGAAAAGAAGAGGAAAACACTAGAAGAAAAGATTCAAACCAATCCAGTCATGAGGGGAACACATCAAAATATGAAGAATCCCTTGACCTAGGATTGGAAACATATGAAAATAGTAGTAATTATAGTGAAAGTGAAAGGATTGATACTATCATTTCATATTTTGAAGTTCCCTCTGATGAACTTGCTGAAGAAGAAAGAATCTTAATGAGGTAGTTGACCATTATTTAGCGAAAGAAAAGAGAGAAAGATTTAAAAAAGAAAAAACAAGATCAAAGAAATGCTGATAAATTAAGAAGAAGATTATTAAGACATCAAGTAGAAAATAATGTTGAAAGGTTTGATAGAGATCAAGAGACACCAGTCACTCACAAAAGTTTTGGTTCTAAACCTTCCAAAGATAAAGGTAAAGAGAAGGTGACTGGAAGTGAAATAGATGAACCAAAAACTCAAAAAGTTCCAATAGAACAAATGTCTAAATTAGACATTGATCTTGAGAGATCAAAAAGGGAGAAAGAAACCATGGCCAAAATGCTAGAGAAAGTAGAAGCAAAGGCTTCCACTTTGGAGATGAAGAAGAAGATTAATTTCCTGCAATCTTCTAGATATTCCTATGTTGGTGCTGAAAGTACTACAACTTCAAAAGTCAAAGATGCCACTTTCCAGGATGATGATAGATTTCAAAGGAAACCACTGCATCCAAAAAGGTACAAAAAATTTACTTTTATTGGTATTCTTGGTTACCCTAATATAGTACCAAATGATATTGGGAAAAAACTCCCAAAGTTTTTAGGAAATAATTGTTGGAGATTTGATTCTGAGTAGTTGATTGATTGTATGTTTGTCATTGATGACAACATATAATACACAATAGTAGTTCTGCATGTACTTATCAGAATGATGATATGAAGACTTGTGTGGATAGATACATGTTGTTGACATGTTTATTATGTTATGTTCATACCTACAGACCCTGATATGATGTTTTAGTAAAGTTATGTAATTCTGTTATTGGTAGTTACAATTCTGGAAGTGTAACGGTTTAGGGCTGACTAATATCACATGTTTCTTGAGTTGCACATATATTTTGTATATGCATGTGTATATTCATGATTATTTATGAGTTGATGATATTAATCCAAAGGCGCCAAACGTGTTTCAAGAAGATTACAAAGTTAGAGTTAAATTGGTGAGGCCGACTTAGTGAAGCGGCATGTCTATACAGTTCATACTTGCATGATTGTAATAATTCTTGCGTGCTTAGTAGAGCCGACAAGGATGTTATGAAGATTTTTCTTACAAGTCCCATGATCTCATACTTTGAGGAAGATACTTATAGCAATTCAAAGGTAACACGCTAAGTGTGAATGATACGAAAAGAGAAGAAAGATGTACATAGCAGATTATCAGAGTTGGTTAATTCATCAAGCATCTATGTGAAGAAGAAGTGAAAGATTGGAATACACTGGAACTGATCAAGATAGCAGGTATACTCTACAGTTCATCATTAGATATAGTGCATATCTATTATACATAAGGTTGTAGCCTTCACCATCAAGCAGTGAGCTTTTGGACAGTGAGTCCACCACCCCTAACAAGGTTATTTGTAAAAGACTCCTAACAGGGTCTAACCTTTAACCAAGTCACTATAATTATTGCATTGTAAAGTACAACTCCTAATAGGGTTGAGATATCTTCTAACAGGGATTTCTATAAACAAGTATAGTTCATTATGGGTGATAATTCCCACCTGGGTTTTTACCATTTGGTTTCCCTGTAATCAAATTGTGTTTTGTGTACTGTGTTATCTGATTAAGCATTTACTTTGTTGTATTCTGAAGTTAAAGAACTAAAGTTACTGATAACTGATTCACTCCCCCCTCTTAGTTATCCTTTGGGACTATTCTAACAATTGGTATCAGAGCCAAGTGCCTTGGAGAAGAATCCTAACAGCTTAAGGTAGATCAGATGTCTTACTTCAGAAAAGAAAGCCCTAAGTTTGATGGAGAAAA
>MU223248.1:679640-699547 GCA_018584345.1 Thuja plicata
TTGATTGTATGTTTGTCATTGATGACAACATATAATACACAGTAGTAATTCTGTATGTACTTATCAAAATGATGATATGAAGACTTGCGTGGATAGATACATGTTTTTGACATGTTTATTATGTTATTTTCATACACACAGACCCTGATATGATGTTTTAGTAAATTTATGTAATTTTGTTATTGGCAGTTACAGTTCTGGAAGTGTAACAGTTTAGGGCCCACGTATATCATGTGTTTCTTGAGTTGCACCTATCTTCTGTATATGCATGTGCATAGTCATGCTTAGTTATGAGTTGATGATATTAATCCAAAGGCACCAAACATGTTTCAAGAAGATTGAAAAGTTAGAGTTAAATTGGTGAGGCCAACTTAGTGAAGCGTCATGTCTATACGGTTCATACTTGTGCGGTTGTAATAATGCTTGCATGCTTAGTAGATCCAACAAGGATGTTATGAAGAGTTTTCTTGCAGGTCCCATGATCTCATACTTTGAGGAAGATACTTATAGAAAGTCAAAGGTAACACACTACGTGTGAATGATACAAAAAGACAAGAAAGATGTACATAGCAGATTATCAGAGTTGGTTCATTCATCAAGAGTCTATGTGAAGAAGAAGTGAAAGATTGGAATACACTGGAACTGATCAAGACAGCAAGTCTACTCTACAGTTCATCATAAGATATAGTGCATATTACTTATACAAAAGGTTGTAGCCTTCACCATCAAGAAGTGAGCTTTTGGACAATGAGTCCACCACCCCTAACAGGGTTATTTGTAAAAGACTCTTAACAGGGTTCGACCCTTAACCAGGTCACTATAATTATTGCATTGTAAAGTAAAACTCCTAACAGGGTTGAGATATCTTCTAACAGGGATTACTATAAACAAGTATAGTTCATTGTGGGTACTAATTCCCACTGGGGTTTTTACCATTTGGTTTCCCTGTAATCAAATTGTGTGTTGTGTATTGTGTTATCTGATTAAGCATTTACTTTGTTGTATTATGAAGTTAAAGAACTAAAGTTACTGATAACTGATTCACCCCCCCCTCTCTTAGTTATCCTTTGGGACTATTATAACAATAATGTCATTTCTTGTGAAGTACATTTAAGAAATTTTATTGATATCATAGATGACCTTAATATTAATCATGAAGATGTCTTAATGAAAATTTTTGTTCAATCCTTAGTTGAAGATGTTAGGGAATGGTTTAGAGGACTATCTATAGGGTCTGTGGCATCTATGGATGAATTAATAGACTTATTCAAAGATCAGTATGGTGATAAAACAAATGAAGGATTCTTGTTGAATGAATTAAATAATATAAAGAAAATTTTTAATGAAGAAGTCACTGAATTCAACACAAGGTCCCAAAGAGCCATGCACAAGCTATTCTAGAAGATCAAACTTGATGAAAAGGTATGTCTTGCTACATATCTGAATGCTTTTGACTCTAAAATGGGCTATGCTCTCAAAGACAAAAATCACAAAAGTCTTACTGAAGCATATAAGATAACAGTGAATATAGAAATGAATAGAAGGGTATCAAGAAAATTGGGTAGAAGGGATGATGCATGTTTTAGTAAGAGCAACCAAAAAGAACTAGAATATAAAGACTATAAAGCTCCACAAACATGTCATCCTAAAATAGTTATAATCCATAGAATAGGATGTAAAATCACCCATATGGTACCCAGTTTAAGGCTCGAAAGCCTATTTTCCCACTAAGAAAGGATAAGCCTGATAATAGGACCCCTGATCCTTTACACAAAAATTCTGTAAACATGTGCAGTGATACTTATTGGTGTGAAGCTTTTCAAGCCCCACACAATCCTGATTTTTGTGTTGTAGCTCTAGACATAAATGCTAGTGAAGAAGAAGAAGGCAAATTATGTGATCATAGTGGATGTGCTATGAATGATTCATATGCATGCCCTAATGTATATTCTGAGAATGAAGTTAAGAACCATGATATGTATGGTTCAAAAGGTAGAATAGAAGTATATCATCTACAAGTTTTATCTGATAGTGAATATGAAGAGGTTGATAATATAAGATGCTATGCTCAAAACAGTCAGGAGTCTACTACTGTAAGAAAACCTTCTAATGAAGAAAGAGCTAGAATCACTACTGATTTAGTAAATAAGGCAAGAAGTAACTACAACTTGAGGAATAGAGTAGTGGGTGATGTAGGTAGTTAACTAATTGGCATCTTTATCAAATAAATCAAAGAAAATGCCAAGTATATACAAAAAAGAGAATGACCTACTGAAAATATAAATAAGCCAAAGGTCAAAATTGTAAGAAAAGGAAATGATTCAAACGTTGTACATGAGGGAAAAGATAACATACCAGAAACAAGTTCTTCCCCTTCTAAGGTTGAAAATAAGAAATGAAAGAAGGAAGAGTCTACTCTGAATATTAAAATAAAGGATAATAATATCTTTGTTGAAAAACCAAAATTCTCTGATGTAAAATACACCCCTATTGATATGGGTCAGTGTCTGTCACAAATGACTGTCAAAGTTCCATTTCTAGAAATGATGAGAATTAAGGAGCATAAGGAAAAATTCCTTTCAGTGCTAAAAAATGTTTCTCCAATAAAAATCCAAAAACTAGAAGTTGTTGAAAAGAAGTCTAACAACAAAGGAAAAGAGCTTGAGGGAATTATTTTTGAAATCTCTCAGATTAATTTAAATACAAATATTTCTACAGGAATTTTCAATCCTTTTTTCTTAACTCTAGTCATTAATGGTAAGATGCTTAAAAATGGTATGATAGATTCTAGAGCATCTAACACTGTTATGCCTGCAGAAATAATGAGATCCATGGGATTACAAGTTGATACTCATCATGGGAGATGTCAGGAAATGGACTCTAGAGAGATCCCTATTATTGGTACTATTGAGGCTTTACCTTATAGGATAGAAATATGTCCTGACATAGTGTTAACAATGAGTGTATTGGTGGTTGATATCCCACCACATTATGGCATGTTGCGATCAAGAAATGGAGTGCTTCAATGGGTGGAAGTATTCAATGTGATTTATCTTATGCTACTTTCAACATTTCTGGAAATAATGTCAAAGTGTCCAGGGAAGGTAGGACACACCATATGATTGAGCTACATGAAGATACTGATATAAATTATTGTGTAGATATAGACATGGAAAATTTCAGAGTGAAGAAAAGTGTTCATCAATGTAAAAATGTTGATCCCTTACTTGAGGAGTTGAATACACAACAAGATGGTTTATGGCAGATGTATTTTGATGGAGCCTATTCTAAAGAAGGATCAGGAGCTGGGGTCTTATTTATTTCTCCATTAGGTACAACATTCAAGTACTCTTTCTTGTTATCATTCCAATGTACAAATAATACTGCTGAGTATGAAGCTTTGTTTTGGGCGTTAAATATTGCTGCTAAGCATGGAATTAAATGTCTAAAAGTTTATGCTGATTTTGAGCTAGTAGTAGTGCAAGTCAGATCCAAATATACTATAAAAAATGATAGATTGAAAATGTACAAACATGCTATTTGGGATCAGATTGAATCTTTTGATGCCTTTAATATTAACTGGATAGAAAGGTCAAAAAACATCATGGCAAATTTTTTAGCTAATGTTGCTTTGAAGACTGGTGATTTTACCTTAAGTGGGGTATCAATAGTTAAAATTAAGACCATATCAGTTGTCCCTGATAATATTTACAATTGTCAAGTTTTTGAAGATGATCAAGATATTCTTAGATTTATTCAATGCCTACACCACTATGAAAACCAACACATAGATTGTAATTCTTTACTTGAGGTCATTGATGGCAAAGATATTGTTTTGGGGAATGAGGTTGTCCAATTTAGTTCTAATCAGATCCCTAAGGGACTAGTATAATTAGAAGCATCGTTCAGTAATCAAGATGATCATTTATAAAAAATGAGTAATGCTAAAATTGAGGATTTGGAAGAAGTAAATTTAGGATCAAAAACCACTCCTCGAATTGTGTATATTGGAAAAGGGTTAGATTCCCATGTTAGATCAAATCTAATAAAATTTTTAAGGAAACATAAACATGTGTTTTCCTAGTCTATGAGGATTTTAAAGCCTATAGGGAAGACCTTTTTCAACATGAAATCCCACTAAAATTAGATGCTAAGCCATTTAGACAGAAAAAGAGACCCATCAACCCATTGTTGGCTCCCAAAATGCAACAAGAGTTGATGAAATTAAAAGATGTAGGGATTATTCAACCCATAAGACATTCAACTTGGGTTTCTAACTTGGTCCCAATGAGAAAGAAGAATGGTGACATAAAGCTTTGTGTTGGTTTCAGAAAATTGAACATTGCATCCCTAAAAGATAATTACTCTTTATCTAACATGGAAGAAATGTTACACAAGGTTACTAGTTGTGAGATATTGTAAATGATGGATGATTTTTTAGGCTACAAATAGGTATTAGTTAAAGAATTAGAACAATTCAAAATTGCATTTACTACTCCATGGGGGACATATGTCTATATTAGAATGCCATTTGGACTTATAAATGCAGGGGCAACATTTCAAAGAGCCATGGATGTTGCATTCAAAGAATTTATTGACTTGTTCATGGTAATATATCAAGATGATTTGACAACATATTTCAAGAAAGCAGAGGACCATTGTGGACACCTAGAATTTTTTTTAATAAGGCTTTTAAATATGGTGTTTCCCCGGATCCTAGAAAATGTCAATTTGCAATGACAGAAGGGAAGCTGCTAGGACATATAGTGTCAAAGGATGGAGTGAGAATTGACCCAGAGAGGATAGAAGCCATTCAAAAGTTCATTGCTCCAAAAAATATCAAAGGTGTACAATATTTCTTAGGAAAGATTAATTTTGTAAGAAGATTTATTACAAATTAATTTGTTGAGATTGTCAAACCTATAATACAATTGTTGAAATACGATGCAAAGTTTCAATGGAGTGAAGAAGCACAAATAGGTTTTGAAAAAATTAAGAAAGAAGTTTAAGAGGCACCTATTTTTAGATATCTTGATTACAGTAAGCATTTCTCATTATTCTCTTTTGCATCTTTTCATAAAATTGCTACTGTTTTACTGCAAAAAGATGAAGAGGGTTATGAACATCCTATTGCATTTTTTAGAAAATCTCTCCAAGATGCAGATTTGAATTATGAAATAATGGAGAAATAGACATATGATTTGGTTAAAGCTATAAAATCATTTATACCTTATCTGGTTTGTGCAAAAGTGATGGCATATGTACCTCATGCAATAGTTAAGGATATTCTTACTTAGTTAGAAGTGACTAGTAAGCAGTGCAGATGGATCAATAGGATTCAAGAGTTTAAATTGGAAATCCACATTATCAAATTGGTAAGAGGACAAGGCTTAGAAAAATTAATGACAGAAGAAAATTTAGACCTGGTTCAAGTAAATAATACAAAGGCACAAGATTCAATAGTGACTAGTATTGAAAGACAGCCTTATTATGTTGATACCATGTACTAACTTAAAAATGCCAAGTGCCAGGTAAGATTATGATAGATAATCAAAAAAGATATCTCAGGTTACAAGCTCAAAGGTATGCCTTATTACAAGGAGATCTATATTGGAAAGATAAAAATGGTGCACTATTACTATGTCTAGATCAGAGTCAAGCTAAGAAGGTCTTGGTTGAAATACATGTTGGTGTGTGTGGAGGACATTGCTCTGCCAAAACCACTAATCATAAAATCTTGAGGGATATTTATTATTGGCCTTGCTTATTAAAAGATACTCATTCCTTTGTTACAAAGTGTGAACCTTATGAAAGGTTTTCAAACAAGTTAAAATTTTCAGGTTCCCTGTTACTAAATCCTATAAGTATTGAAGCACCTTTTTCCATGTGGGGGATTGACTTCATTGTAGAGTTTTCAGAAAAATCTAGTGGTGGACATAGTTGGATACTAGTTGCTACAGATTATTTTACAAAATGGATAGAGTAAATTCCCACAAAGAGGGCAACTAGTAAAGTGGTCACTGACTTTCTAATGGAAAATATTCTGACCATATTTGGTGTCCCTGTAAAATTGGTGATGGATAATGCTATGTGCTTTAGGTCAGATGAAATTAAGGATTTATGTGATGGGTATGGGATTATGATGTCATATTCTTCCCCATATCATCCCCAAGCCAATGGCCAAGCAGAATCCAGTAATAAGAGTATATTGAAAATCCTAAAAAAGAACCTTGAGAAAAATAAAAGAGCTTGGCATAAAAAATTGAAGCTTTCTTTGTGGGCTGACATAATCACAGTAAAAAAGGCAATAGGTAATTCTCCCTTTGAACTAGTATATGGTATGCAATCTAGAATGCCCATGAATAACTTACTTCTAGTAAATAATGGTATGCAATCTAGATAGCCCATGAATAACTTACTTCTAGTATATAAGTTTATTTAGGAATAAAAGCTAGATATTTCTGAACCTTTGCAAGATAGGATGACGTAGCTAGAACTAGATGAGATCAGAAAATATAGTAAAAAAGAGAACATTAAGTTACAGTAGAAAATGAAATATCAGTTTGATAAAAGAGAAAGTAACAGGAAGTTTCAACTTGATGACTTAGTACTTCAATGGAATGTAAGGGCTAAAGACAAAGGGAAGCATAATAAATTTGAATCATTATGGTTAGGTCCCTTTGTTATTCATAAATTTTTTGGGAAAGATTCATATATCTTAAATAATATGGAGGGAGAGGTATTTGAATTTCTAGTGCATGGATAATTCTTGAAACCTTTCTTTAGTTAAAACTTGATTTCCATGTACAGTAGTCTTGTATTATATGTATAGGTGTGTTTTTTTCTATTGTGTGTTGTGTTTCTATAGTAGGTTAGTAAGCGTGGTCTGCCTCCCATAGATCTGTGGTTCTTTCTATAAACTTGCATTTAAGCATCCTTAGAAAGAGCCACTATTGGTTGTATTTCCATTTTTGAAATCTTGATATAAATTTTTGAGTTCCCAATGATGTTATTGCATAAGTGTCAATTCTTGTCCAAAAGTGCTATCAAATTTTCCCTACAAATGTTGATCTCGGAGTGATAAAATCAATAAAATTGTTAGTAATAACTAGGAGGGGGGGGGGGTGAATCAGTGGCCTCAAAAATTAATCCTTAAATCAACCCTTAAAACCTATTACCACTTTTAAGCCTTTGGTTATACTTAGTCCTACAAGATGAATGCCTTGAAATACTTATAATCAATTACTACTTGTCGAAATACTTTGTAAATCCTTCTTCTGTATGTTTACTAATAAGTAGTATTTCATTTACCGAAACACAACAAATAGATAGAGTATACTGATTAATCAAGAATTGCATATGTGAAATGTAAAACAAGAAAAGTAATGAAACATAAACACATAACACATGGATTTTTAATGTGGAAACCTTTTTAGGGGAAAAACCACTGGGACCGGTACCCCAAATTTTAACTCTTCTGAAGTGAGCTCGGTTAAATGTCAACCCTGTTAAAGGTTACAAACACACTATTAGGTGTGACCTTGTTAGAGGATTTAAAATATAGTTTTTCACCTAGTATCTAGCATCTAATGCTACCATCCTTGATCAAACACTCACTTGGCCTATCAATAGGTATCGGGCATATCCAAAGCTACTTTCTATGATCAAACTTTTTGATACTCCTTGGGATGTATCTCAATTACAAAAGACTTTTAAGTCCTACTCAGTTAATAGACTTGATGCTTCAATGGTTAAACTGAAACATTAAAGTGATTTCTTCACACATACAACTTGAATTGCATATTTTTAGATCTATTGTAAGTGCATTACCTCTCTGATCAATATAATCATTTCTATACCTTTTCTCCACACTGTTCTGCTCTGTGATGCTATCTCACTATTTTTCGGTGTCTACAGAATCTAGCTCTTTCCTCAGCTTGTTGATCAAGACTAAATGAAGACTTTCTTCTCCTTTAGAATTTCTTTAGAATCTTTCCTCTTTTCTCTTCACCCCACACAATTCATAATGAATTGGGTTTGTCTCTTTATAGACATGTTTCACCGTTTCTTGGCTTTCTTGATTCTTGGCATGATCCACAATTCTCGCTAGTTAGATTTAAATCAAACTCTAGTTTTATCTCAAAGAGATATTCTTACCAACTAGACAAAGCAGCTTTAAATCCATTACTTATCCTTGACTTTATTTGGTTGATTAAAACAATGATAAGTATTAGTTAAGTCTATTTATAGCTCTTAATAGCTAAGCATTTTGTCATTTCTAAAATCTCTATTCTGTTAGTCAATAGTTTAGTTAGTTATTGGTGATAACTGACTGTTCCATCAGTGTGCCTTCAGTTGTCATCAGGATCTCTATCCTTATCTTTTCTATCGGGCAACACTGTAATTCTGTCCGTTGGATTACACTGTTCTCTGCTCGTCGAGCAACACTGTGACTTTTCTCATTAGTAATGCTGTGTATTTTCTCGTCAGGGAACACTGTGACTTTTCTCTTTTACTCTGACCGTCGGTGTGCACTCCATTGGTTTATGTAGTCACTTTGTGAATACTTGACTTATATGCATTACTGATAGCATAGCCTTTGATTCATTGGTTCTTTGAAGTCTTTGGTAGTATTTCCATGACCATATAGATTATATCAAGTTGATATCAATGATAATACAATACATTAATTGATTTAATGCCTTGCATTATTATCAACTTAACATTTTCAAACACTCAATCAGTTATAGTTCATCAATCTCTCCCTTTGGCATTGATGGAAACATACTACATTATCACACTATGTTACTGCTAATACAATATGAAATATAACAGTTGAAATTCATCAAACTACCAATCTTATGTACTATAATCGATACAAATATCTAGTCCTTGGTAAGTTCATATAACTTAGATTCTCATTCTTGCAACTTTCTTTCTGTCTTCAATCCCTTCACCCGATAGCAGTATAATATTTCTTTCTCTAATGTGATGTGTTCTCATGTGTCAAACTCTCTCCCTTTGACAGTTCGCTTTTCTTTTTGATGTCTCTTGTCAGAAATTCTCTTCCTTTGTATGTACTCTCCCTTTCTTGTTACATCTCTCCCTTTGGATAATTGTGATGGATATACTCTCTCCCTGATGTATAATCTTTCTCATGGATATGCTCTCTCCTTAAAGTGATAATATCTCTCCCTTAGGTGATAAAAAGTGATAATGGATATAATCTCTCCCTTTGATAGCAATGCCAAACAAATATTTTTGACAGTAATGCCAAACAAATCCTTTCTATCCATAATATACTCTGTGAATTTCCCTATCCATCAGCAATATAATAACTCTGTGGTTGGAGTAGATAAATAGCTTGTTGTGTATCGATTTATCTTTGAAGTCCATCTCTATGCTTGCATCAACATGAATGATATTATGATAATATGTAGGTTGATGCATCCTTCTAGTCATTTTAATGACCAGTAGACAGGGGTCTGACCCCTAGTCTCTTTCTCAAGTACTCAAATGCATCCTTGGGTAGTGGTTGGTGAAGATATTGGCCAATTGCTCTTTTGATTGCACATGCTCAAGTATCACCTCCTTCGCTTGAACTTGTTCTCTCAAATAATGATACTTGATGGCAATATGCTTTGTTTTAGCATGCATGAATGGATTCTTGGAAATTTTTATTGCACTTGTATTATAACAATAGGTAATTACTGGTTCAAGAATTTTCATATCCGTACCTTCCAGTAACTATTTGATCCATGCAATATTTTAGTAGTTTTCAGCAGCAACAACATACTCTATTTCAATAGTAGACTGAGAGATGCATCCTTGCTTCTTTCTAATCCATGTGACAAGTCTGTCACCCATAAAGAATGCTCTTCCAGTTGTGCTCTTCCGATCATCAATATTTCTAGCCCAATCAGCATTGGTAAAGACTTTAAGTTCAAATTTTTCTTCTCTTCTATACCATAAGCCATATTCCTTGGTATTCTTTAGATATCTTAGGATTCTTTTCACAACAGTCATATGTGATTCTCTGGGATTAGCAAAAAAATTTACAACTATTCCTACTACATGTGCAATATCTGGTCTAGTATGTATAACATACATGAGTTTTCCAATCATTGATCTGTACAAAGTCTGATTTACCTATGATTAATTGTCCTCTTTTTTCAACTTACATCCAGTTGCCATCGATGTTCCAACTGGTTTTGAGTCTTCCATCTTGAATATTTTCAACACTTCCTTGATGTATTTGGATTGCATAATGAAAATACCTTCATCTTGTTCCATGATCTGTAGACCAAGAAAGAACTTGATCTCTCCAAACATAGACATCTCAAATTCTTTTCTCATTTCACTTGCAAATGATTTGCATAGCATATCATTGCCTCCAAATATGATGTCATCAACAAATATCCCAGCAATCAAAATGTTAGCATCAGTATCTTCCTTTAAATAAAGATTACTATTTTCACTATTTTCACAAATCCAATACTTATACGATAGGAATGAAGTCTTTCATACTAGGCTTGGGGTGCTTGTTTCAATCCATAAAGGGCTTTGTGTAGTCTACATACCATGTCCCTCTTGTCTAGATCAACAAACCCTTCTGGTTGTTCAATGCATACCTCTTATTCAAGTATTCCATTTAGGAATGCAGACTTGACATCCATTTGATATACCTTGAATCCTTTACATGCAACATAAGAAAGTAATATTCTCACTCTGTCTAGCCTAGAAACGGGTGCAAAGGTCTCTCCATAGTCAATCCCTTCTTCTTGTGCATACCCCTTGCATACTATTCTTGCTTTATTTTTGGTGACTTCCCCATTCTCATTTAGTTTATTTATGAATATCCATTTTTTACCGATGACATTCTTGTCATCTGGTCTCGATACAAGTGTCTATGTCTTGTTTTTCTCTATCTTCTCAATCTCCTCATTCATAGAACTTATCCATTCATAATTATCTAGTGCAGCATTGACAAACTTTGGATCATTATAATCACATATAAGACATCTTGTATTTAGAGACTTACTTCTGGTTCTCATCCCAACCTTCTTGTCTCCAATGATATGGTTCTGTGGATGGTTCCTTTAGACATATTTGGCAAGTATAGGTTCAACTCTTTGTCTATCATCTTGATCATCATTTTTTCCTTCATTTTATTCTCCATCACTTTGTGCATCATCTTGAGCAATATCATGATCGTCGATATTTGCATCCTGATGCTCAGGTGCAATGATCTGTTGCTCAGGAGCTCTACATTGTTGGTCAAGTAGAGTGTCAAGTTCTTCATTGTAAACAAACCTATTGTAGTCCTCTGGTTCTTTTGTGCTTTCCTTTTCATTCTTCTCTGTAAATTCATCTATCTTTACATTTGCACTTTCAACAATTTTTTTAGAGGATTTATTGAGACATTTATAAGCCTTGTTGTTGGTGGAATACCTAAGAAAGATTCCTTCATCACTCTTGGAGTCAAGTTTTCCATTTCTATCATCTTTTAAGATATAACATTGACTACCAAAAATTTTGAAATAAATCACAATGGGAGTGTATCCATACCAAATCTCAGAAGGTGTCTTCTTGGTGTCTTTCTTCAATTATACTTTATTCAATGTGTAAACAACAGTACTGACAGATTCTCTCAAGAATATTTGGGTGATGCCTTTCTCTATCATCAGTGTCCTTGCACAATCAACTATGGATATGTTCCTCCTTTCAACAATACCATTTTGTTGTGGTGGTCTCAGTGCAAAGACCTATCTTTTGATTCCATGCTCATTACAAAAGTTAGTGAATTCATCTTAAATAAATTCCCCTCCTCTATCTAATCTTAAGCATTTCAATTCTTTACCACTTTGTTTTCAACCATTGCTTTGTACCATTTAAACATCTTGAATGCTTCAGATTTATCTTTTAGAAACATTACTATAATCATTCTAGACTAATCATCCCCAAAGAGAATAAAATATCTATCTCCATAATAACTCTTTGTCCTCATAGGTCCACATAAATCAATATGGACTAATTCTAGAATGACATCAGATGTATGGGTTTTTCTTTTGAAACTAGACTTTGTCATCTTACCTTTTTGACAATTCTTAGACATGATATTGTCGGGCTTGTTTATCGTCAGTAAGCCTCCTACATTTATCTTTTTTCTTATCTTTATCATGTTGTCAAAGTTCTCATGAAACAATCTTTTGTGCCACAACCATATGTCTTCGTTTCTAGCCATTAAGCAAGTGGTGTTAGTATCATTCAGATAGAATAAGTTACCTTTTGTCTACTCACCGGTGCCATTCAGATTTCCAGATTCATTGAAGATCTTTGCCTTCTTATTTTCAAATGCTACTCTATGACCTGAATTATTCAACTGAGAAACACTCAATAGATTATAATTCAATTCTTTGACCCAATAAGAATTTTCACATTTTATTAGGTTATTCAACATTATAGTTCCTCTACCTTCAATTGGACAAGGTGTTTCATTACCAATTCTTACTGATCCACCATTATAGTATTCAAAAGTCTCAAACTTTTGCTTGTCACCAGTCATTTGGTGAGTGGAGCCACTATCTATGATCCAGACATCATTTTTACTAACTTTAGATATGAGTGCAGTTTCTACATACCTTTCTTCATCATCATCTAAATCATCTTTTACTGCCACAAACACCATCTCGATGTCTTCATCAGATTTGGTGTCAATGTCATCATCTTTGCATTTTTCTAGGTAACTAGCCTTCTTTCTTGTCCTTGTAGTCTTGGGTATCTCTTCTTTCTGATTGTTGGTTGCTTCTGTAATCACCTTTGTCAAACTTCTTTTCAAATGAACTATCATTACTTCTGTCATCTTTTCTTCTGTTAGGACATCTTGCAGCAAAGTGTCCAATTTCTTTACAATTAAAACAAACAAGTGGTAATTTACCTTTGTATTTACCTTTGCCTCTCTACATTCTTCTAGCCATAAGTGCTTCAATTTCACTATCACTATCTTTTCTCATAGTGTGTTTATGACTTAATTTACTTATTCTCAAAAAAGATTTGAATGCAAACTCTATGTTTGGTAAGACACTATTATCAAAATTGCTCATCTCAAATGAAATCAGTCTTCCAATCAAACTGTCTAGAGTAACACTGCTATTTCCTACTGCTCTCATTTCTTGTATGGCAGATACTCTAATAGCATAATTAGGTAGTAAGGTTCTTAGAATTTTACTTACCACTGTATCTTCTTCTAGTACACCTCCAACTCCTCAGATGGAATTGACTACCTCTTTGATTCTTGTGATGTATTGTATGATGTTTTCACCTTCTTTAATTTTGAGATCATCAAACTTTCCTCTAAGGCTTTTTGCCTTGGCTCTTAAAACATTCTTGTCACCACCATGTACAAGCATCAATTTATCCCACATCTGCTTTGCAGTGTTGCAGGTTTTGACATTTTCAAATTCAGCATCGGAGAGTGAGGAAGCAAGCTCTATCATCATGCAGTTGTGCTAATGCTTCTCTCTCATTTTTTCAACTATAGGTTCTCCTGTGGGCAAAAAATATTCATTATCTAAGTATTGAGTAACATCATTTCCAATACCTGATAAGTGGAGTCTTATTCTTCTCTGCCATGAAGAAAAATTATCTTTGTTCAACTTGGGCACATCGTGTCTGTTCATCTTGTGATCTTTAGTTTAGGTCTTGAAACCTTCCTTCTAAGCACACAAGATCTAATACCAATTGTTAGTAATAAGTGAGAGGGTGGGGGTGAATCAGTGGCCTCAAAAATTAATCCTTAAATCAACCATTAAAACTTATTACCACTTTTAAGCCTCTGGTTATACTTATTCCTACAAGATAAATGCCTTGAAATACTTATAATTAATTACTACTTGTCAGAATGCTTTGTAAACCCTTCTTCTGTATGTTTACCGATAAGCAGTCTTTCATTTACTGAAACACTGTAAATAGCTAGAGTATACTGATCAATCCAAAATTGCATATGTGAAATGTAAAAAAGTAAAGTAATGAAACATAAACACATAACACATGGATTTTTAATGTGGAAACCCTATTAGGGGAAAAACCACTAGGACCGGTACCCCAAATTTTCACTCTTCTGAAGTGAGCTCGGTTAAGAGCCAACCCTGTTAAAGGTTACAAACACACTGTTAGGTGTGACCTTGTTACAAGATTTAAAAGATAGGTTGTCACCTATTATTTGGCATCTAATGCTACCATCCTTGATCAAACACTCACCTGGCCTATCAATAGGTATTGGGCATATCCAATGCTACTTTCTATGATCAAAATTTTTGATACTCCTTGGGATGTATCTCGATTACAAAAGACTTTTAAGTCGTGCTTGGTTAAGAGACTTGATGCTTCAATGGTTAAACTGAAACATTAAAGTGATCTGTTCACACATACAACTTGAATTATAGATTTTTATATCTATTGTAAGCGCATTACTTCTCTGATCAATATAATCAATTCTATACCTTTTCTCCACACTGTTCTACTTTTTCATGTTGTCTCATTGTTCGTCGGTGTCTGCAGAATCTAGCTCTTTCCTTAGCTTGTTGATCAGGACTGAATGAAGACTTTCTTCTCCTTTAGAATTTCTTTATCATCTTTCCTATTTTCTCTTCACCCCACACAATTCATAATGAATTGGGTTTGTCTATTTATAGACATGTTTCACCATTTCTTGGCTTTCTTGATTCTTGGCAATCCACAATTCATGCCAATTATATTTAAAGAAAACTCTAGTTTTATCTCAAAGAGATCTTCTTTCCAACTGGACAAAGCAGCTTTAAATCCATTACTTATCCTTGGCTTTATCTGGTCAATTAAAACAATGATAAGTATTAGTTAAGTCTATTTATAGCTCTTGACAGCTAAGAATTTTGTCATTTCTAAACTCTCTATTCTATCCGTCAACACTTCAGTTAGTTATCAGTGATAACTGACTGTTCCATTGGTCTGCCTTCAGTTGTCATCAGGATCTCCATCCTTGTCTTTTCCGTTGAGAAACACTATAATTTTGTCTATCGGGTTACACTGTGCTTTGCTCGTCAAGAAACACTGTGACTTTTCTTGTCGGTAATGCTGTGTATTTGCTCGTCAGGTAACACTGTGACTTTGCTCTTTTACTCAAACCATCATTGTGCACTCCATCAGTTTATGCAGTCACTTTGTGAATACTTGACTTATATGCATTAATGATAGCATAGCCTTTGATTCATTGGTTCTTTGAAGTCTTTGGTAGTATGTCCTTGACCATACAGATTATATCAAGTTAACATCAATGACAATACAATACATTAACTAATTTAATGCCTTGCATGATTATCAACTTAACATTTTCAAACATTCAATCAGTTATAGTTCATCATAAAATGTGTAAAACCGTAGGTCCTAGGTCATTTTAAATTCATATCGAGAGAAAACCCTAGTTCTTCATAATTGGATTCTAATTTGCAGTTACCTTTTTTAGAAATCCAAATCACTTAAGTCATGTGGTCTTTTCATGTTTTAAGTCAGTTGCGTAGTCTCTTTAAATGGACCAAATATTCCCTTTTGTTTTGAGACTTAGTACAATGCTTTGGTCTCGTTATCTCATAAGAAAAATAATATGCTTTCAAAGATCAAGAGATTTAATGTAGGCCATTGATTCAGACCCAGATCCTCTGGTGCGTGCAAAATCTCAAATGAAATCCCAAAGTTAAGAAATGATCTAGCGACTTTGAGTTTTTTCAGTCGCAAAATCTTGCAAAAAAATCAGAGTTAAAATCTTGGTTTTATTCTCATTCAGTCGCGAGATCTCAAAAGGAAACATGAGTTAATTCAAATCTTAAGAGATTCAGCAATAGCCATAGATGCTCAGTTGATCATGTGGCTAGTGTTTAGTCGCTAGATGAAAGTGTTGATTAGTAAAAGCTCCTAAGATTTAACACAGACCATGAGATGAAAAATGAATCAAGGGTAGGTAAGTAATCTTAGAAGGATTTCATAACATACATCAAGATTAAGAGACTTAAAGCCAGTCGTTGAATGAAAGAAAGATCGGAGGGCTAGCATTTAATCTCCAATTAAACTCTGAGTTACATAAAACTTTCAGCGACTTTGAGTTTCTTCAGTCACAAAGTCTCACAAGCTCACCAAGGTTAAGACATGATTTTTATCACTTCAATCATGAGATCTCCAAATAAAGAAATGGTTAAGTCAAATTTTATGAGATCTAGTGACTACCATCTAATTCAAAATTGATATTGTGGCCAACGTTTAGTCGCGAGATAAAAGTTTAGATCAGAAAAAGTTCAAGATATCTAGTGACTACCATCAGATTGAGGAAATATCTATAGGCTGACGTATAATCTCATAATAAACCTTAAGTTAGATAACTTGTTCAGTGAAAATGAGATTCAGTTAGTCGCTAAGTCTCCATATGAACTATGGTTACCAAAGGTTAATTCAAGGCTTAGTAAAGTTTGTAGCAGGAAAATATGAACAGTAGATGAGAAAAGATCTGATGGTTGGTGTTAATTCACTAATAGAAGTAAAAAAAATAGAGATTATCTAGTGATTCAGAGGTAATGATCTAGATGTTGACATGTGTTTAAATTATTCTAGAGATTTGCGGTCTGCGTGAAGTCTCAAAATAAACCTGTGGTTAGGAAACCTATCTGGCGACTTAGAGGTAGCTTGTAGTCATGAAGTCTCATGATAAACTACAGTTAAGGATAAATCTTGAGAGATTTCACATGAGCCGTTGGATTAAAAATGAGCTAATGGTAGTCACGAAGTTTCTGATCAGATGCAAAAAGTATGAAATGAATAAGAGATTTCACGCAAACTGTCAGACTGAAAGAGGATCTAACGATGGTCACGTAATATCTAAGTAAACTCATGGTTAATGAAATCTTTCAACGACTTCAAATTTATACAGTCTCATAATCTCCAAAGAAACCAAAGGTTAAACAGAGTTATTATTAAGCTTTAGTCGTAGAATCTCTAAATGAAGCATGAGTTAAGTAATTTGTTCAGCAAATTTGAGATAATCGTTGATCAAAGTATTGATCATGCGGTAGGTGATAATTCTCATGATGAAACTAAAGTTAAGGATACCTCTCAGCAACAAGGAGATGGAGTAGTTGTGTGGTTGCTAAAGAGAACCAGAGTATGAGCAAGGTAAAGGTTAAGAGGTTTGTCTTGTGCCATGATGTACAATTGCTAGCTAATCAAAACAAGAGGATTGTGACAATAGGTATGAAGTAGATGAGTTGTAATAATGTGATCCAGTCATATCAAACATAGAATTTATTTCACATAAAATAAGGTTTCATGATTACTCTGATTGGCCTTTTTTCAAAATTGATAACCTATCAACCTCAGGCGCTATGGCTAAGAGAAATTGATATCAAAGCACGTAGAGTAATGGCAGAAGTGACTTAATAACAAATTCATGATTTCAAATAGATTGGTACATTGATTTCTCAAGAATAAATAAGCATTCTCATTTCTCATTTTAGGTTACCAGAGTTTTAGAATACATACAAAAGATTACATAAGTGATTAGTGTTTTCAGAAGAGCAGAATTGTTCTGAGTTGCAGTGTGAAGAAACAAGAGTTTGATCAGCAATGTTCAGATCAGAGCAGACAAGATGAGTCAGGAAGTGAGTATTGCTTCAACCAGTGGAAAGAGTGGAGACACTAATGATGATCAGAAAGGGAAAAGGAATTACTCCATTGAATTTTTGGCTCTTCTTCCAAGGACTAATCAAGGAAAAAAGGTAAACAATGAATACCTTGGTGATAACATGTCTTATTGTAGAGATGCTAAGACTCCTCATTTTTCTAGATACCATTTGTTTAATTACTTTCATAAGAATAGTGATGGTCATGTTCCTGTTTCAAACCCTTGGACATCAGGGTTAGCCAAATTAATAGTGCTAGATGTATTTGTAGATGTAGATTTGTTAATTGAGCTTGCTAATAGATATGATACCATCTCTAAGACCATAAAAAAGAATGATGGTACAGCCCTAGTTACTCTAGATAGGGCATATTTTATGAAAGCCTTCAAAATTTATAACCCTTGCACTACAAAGATAGACCTAAAGGCATTAGCAACTAGGTATACAAGGGAAGCCTCCGTTGTGGCAAATTTGATTTAAGGTCATGTGCCTAAAGTTACGAAAAATTACATAGCGGCCATTCCTAATAACACTGCACCTTATTTCTAAAAATATTTGTCCTTTTACATGAAATATATTTCTTATGGTCTATGTAGAGTTCTAGGAGTTGATGGGGGACATGACAAGATATCTTCTGATATTATAATGAGTGTTTTGGACCTTCAAAGTCCACATGTCAGCATAGACTATGATTATATCCAATATGTGATTGAAAAACTGCATCAAGGGTTTGCGGACATTCATAAGAAAGAACCCAGCCCTAAATTCTTGCAGTAGTCTTTATTGATGCATTTAATTTTGTTTTATAATTTCAATATTATGGACCAGCCAAATTTGAGACATAGGAGATTCTATCAAGGTCAATCCAACCCTATACAACTCTAGTTGAGGGTGTGGAATTATACATCTAGGGAGAATGAATTCCATGATTTCCAAAACTGGATGGTATATCCCATATTAAGCTGTTTGGGAGTCAACATGACAAGATTACCAATTAAGGTATTGTAGCTACTCAGGCCTTGTATATTAGTGGAAAAATGGACATGGGACAAAATATGGGTAAACTTATATTACCATAAGGATTTTTCTTTGATAAGAGTTTATGGTTTCTCTCAGCCACCCCATATACTACCATATCGTGTGCCACCAAGGATTGGTGTTATGGAATTCATATGGAAATTGATGTTGACTGATAAGGATCATTTGGCTCCACATAGAAAAGGTACCTTCACACCTCAGAAATTTATAGTTTATGGCTTCACAATTATTAAGAGGGCATTAGATTCAGTTAATAGATGGATGGTTAGGTCACTTTACAATGAATGTAGCCTTATATAGGTATGTTGACACAAAGGGTTTTATATTCAATGCAAAGAAACTCTTGACACCAACCATTCCAAATACCAAAGTGCATGAGCATTATGTAGAAGAGGACCTAATAAGGAACATCCTAAAGGATGATGAAGTTGTGAGAAGAGAAGACAAGTTCCAATAGTTAATCGATTTGGAACAACAACTTAAGAAGAAAGGGATCCCTTTCGAGGGTTACTTCCCAGATGTTCCTTATTTGCAAAGATTAGATAAGATGATAGAATCTTATGAAACATTGTGTAACCAGTGGGAGGAGAAAATAGAAGATAAGGACAGAGGTCCTAACAAGCACTCTTCCTCGGAGTACAGTGAAAACATATATTCAGTACATAGCCCTCCACCAATGGATCATCCACCTCAAACAGAGGAGGATATAATGGATTTAACTCAAGAACATGAGGCTGAGGTGACTGGTGAACCTCCCAAGAAAAAAGAGAAAGTGGAAACAGGGGAGTCTTCTAATGTTAAGAAACATAAGAAGAAAAAAGATAAAGTGAGTGCTTTATTCACTGGTAATAGAAATTATGATCATCAGCTCAGGAAGCCTACAAGGGAAGGTAAAAAGAAGATATAAGATGTAGAAGAAAATGTTGAAATAACTCTGCTATTATGTAAATATGAAAGAGATCTACAACAAGAGAAATTATTGAATGATGATAATTTCATCAAAACTAAATAATTCAAGGAATTCCTCATCTGGGCAAAGAACCTGTAATGTCCCCGCCAGGGAACCCATAAGAAATCAGGTCTTATGACCAAAATTGCAACTAAATTTTTTTTTTTTTTTTTTACATTACATCTTTACTACTCCACATTTACATTCCTTAAGGTTCCCTT
>MU223248.1:702636-744993 GCA_018584345.1 Thuja plicata
ATCCTACACTCACATCAACCAGTGAACATCAAACCATAATAGGGTCAGTAGGGTTAAATCATAATATAAACGTCATAACACAAATCAATGTAAAACATTTTACAGATAGTTCATTTCTAGCCATTCATCATTAAATCATATCTCATTTAATATGTCCACACAACTGCAATAACCAATAATATATGCTCAAATATCTCATAAAATGCTAACTAAATAATAATCATAGTCCATCATAAAACCCAAAGTGTCAAAGCAATAGTCCTGTCCATCTAACATAGGAAGATTCTAGGGTGGGCATTACAGAACCAATAAGTGGGATCACAACTGCAATTAGTAGGAGGAGAGTCAGTGCCAAATGAAGCCTTGCAGGCTCTACAAGAATATGATCCTAAGTGAGAAAACATGACACCAGATGAAGCTAGATAGTTGGTTAATTCTAGTGGGATGCTACTGGTGGAAGGATGGGATCTTGCATCATCTTTCATCATAGATCAAATAAGAAGACAACCTGACATAAAAGTATCTTCAAAGACATAGGTGGGAGAAATGATAAGAGGATGTGGATACTATGCACAATCCCAAACTTTGGCCATGTGGGCTCTGGCTCCCAAGACTCAAAAGTCATCATTGATTAATGTACAAGAAAAAATGGATGGAGATAAAATCATATGGTCCATCCATAACATGTGTGATTTGTAAATTTCATAGGCTCTTACACATTTTTCTCATCTAAAGGAAGCAAAATCTGAACAGATGTCGAAAAGATATCAAAAATTGTTTGATGAGGCAAGTATTGTAGTAAATGATAGAGAACTAGGCTTGATTAAGATCAATGCATTGGAGAAGCTGGTGGTAGAACTAAATGTGAAATTACAAGAATTTCTTGAGACTATTCCTACTGAACCCTAGAAAGTTGCAGATGCCCTAGTACATACTGAAGGTGCAGGGGATGTTCAGAAGGAAACAGAGCAGAAGGATAAGGATCAAAATAAGGAGGCTTTGGAAGCCTTGGAAAAAATCTTACAACATAGGATCAATATCCTAAAAGATAAAGTTCATCTCATCCATAGTGCTTATAACAAGTTGCATGGTCTACAAATAGAGGTAAATAATTATGTTTCAACTTTGAACCCTTATTTTGGGACCTATTAAGTAAGGACTATTTTTTTGAAAGATTACGAAACCTATAGCCACTTAGGGAAGATCTCCCTAAGATTTTAAAAACAAGTTGGTGAGGAAATCAAGCAGATTGGGGTTACCTTGTCTTTCTTCAAGGGAAAGGCAAATCAGATTGAGGCCAGGGTCAACATGATGGGCTCAAATTACAATAAATTTATTCCTCCAATAAAGGGAGAGGATGATTAGATCAAGGGAGTAGAAGTGTGGAGAAATGAATTTGATACCTTACTTCCTAATAAAGAGGCATTTATTTCAGACAGTGGTGGATTATGGAAAGGTTTAATAAAACCTTATATGAGTCATTTAAGGCCAAAATAAACTTTAATAAGTTTGTTACAGATGTCCAAAGAATTACATATGCCAGATGGGAGAGATAGAGGGCACAATTACAAAGCATTCAAGGCTTTAATTGGCCTACAGGGGTAGAGGTTGCAGCATGGGATGTTCTTACCAAGCCCAAGAAAAAGAAGCCTACAATAGTTGACTTGGACATACTGGACGAGGAGTAAAGAGACATCTGACACCTGATCTTTGAGAACAGGGAGGTTAGTCATTACAAATAATAGTGTAGGTTAGCCTATATTGGTAGTTACTAGATCTTGAAATAACTATTTGAGGCTTTCTAGAATATCTACAGACAAAGGTGCCAGCTATCAAGGATTTGAAGATCAAATCTGATTGTCTTCCTATTTTATCTTCCCACCGCTTAAGGTCTTGTTGTATTTTGTCTTCTTGTATCTTTTAGGGTTAGGTCTAAGCCATCTAAATCTTTTTTGCATCGTTATTCTTTAATGATTCCAAGATGGCTAAGACTCTATATATAGCAAGATGTAACACTTTTGTAAAGGTGGTGAAATATACAATTGCAAGGTAGACTTCTCAAATTTTGTCTGAGCTCTGTGCTTTTTGTCTATTGAATGTATTTGAAGCAGTAACATATTAATAAAATACATTGCATTTTTTATTCTATATAATTTTTTGTCTCTTTATATTTTTGTTTAAGCTCTTGTATGTTTAATCTGCAAGGCATCTTAGATATACAAGTTACAAGGTGATTGTGCAATTATTTGTAAGTTCTTTCAAGGAAAGAGTAATTCTTATAGGTGATTCCAGAGAGTTAAACATTGGTGTAAGGATCTAATAACAAGTGTGTGGGAGTGAAAATGTAGATTTTAAGGAATTCTATCTAAGATGAGTGTGTTTTCATTAATCAGTTTATTGTGGATTTATATTTGATATTGACTCTTTACCTAAGAATTAGGCACTAGTTTAGGGTTTGGCAAGCAGTTAATCATCATCCAATATTAAAGAAATTAAACATTCACTTTTTTAGTTATAAAGAATATATATGTTTAAGTAATTATATTAGAGAATACAATTCATTTTATTTATTATTTAAAGAGAGAATCACTAGGTTAGCCCTCCTAGGTTCAAGGAACTCCAAAAGGAAGAAGGATGAGAATCCTTATCTCACTGATGTTTTTTATTTTTATGATGATAATTTCTCTTGTAAATCTTTGTATTAAGTTAATTAATGTCATATGCAAGGTTTTTTATCAATTAATACAATAAAACACAATTAGCCAATCAGTGAAAGCCCTAATCCACTATTATACATACTGAGAATCAGTAATCATCTAAAGGTACACCCACCTGAGTTTGTGGATCTCAAAGTAGAAGGAGGAATTAGTCCTCATCAATTAGGCTTTGTCTTGCATGAGTTATAAATTGGAAGAATAAAGTTTAAGGATTCATACTGTATTAATTTCCTACAAGAAATAGACCTATCAGTCTAGATTCTTTGCACTCAAATTTCTAGGATATCTTTATGCTTGTAAAATGGATTCTATTTATAGGATTTTCCCAAGTGTAGGGGGTAGAGTCAATTAATCATGATTAAGCCTTGGTTAAGTGAAATTATTTCAAAGGGTTTCAAATGGGGGGATAATTTAAATGCTTTTCTCAAAGGTTGGGACAAAGAGACAAATTTGAGTGATTAGGATTGAAAGTTCAAAACGAGTGATTGAGATTGCAAGTTTGGAGTGATTCATGTGCTTTGCTTTCTCAATTCTCATTGGTTCCTGAACTTCATATTGAAAGATATTAGGATTTATTAATTCAATCAATTAATTAAATTAGCCATGTAGGGGAATAGGTTCAATTTGATTTTTGATTTAAACTATCCAATTAATTGATTAAAACCAATTATATAGTTTGATTAATCCCTTTAGGCTTATATTTAATCATTTGATGTTATTGTTAATTAATCATTTTGTTTAAATGTTTTTATCCCAATTTTATTTAATAAATGTCCATTTAAATTGATTTGATCCATTTTGATGAGATTTAGAGCATTTTGCTGAAATTTGTAGATTTTATCAATGTAAGAACACTTGCCCAGTTTTTGGTGTCTACAAATGCCCCTCTTTGAGTTGATGTGCGAAGCGCATTGAGTAAAAGAATATTTGATGTCTTGATCACTAATTGATGCCTGATTGATTGATTGATACAAAACCTGATATGAAACTTGGTTTGAAACCCTGATTTGAAGATTGATGCAATACCCTGATGCGGAATTGATATTAAAAGGCACATAATACCCCACTGATGATAGTTTGAAATTTCAATCCCCCAGATTTAGATTGATGTTTGCTGCAGATCCTAATTTGATACTATGACTATTCCCCATCAGAAATGAAAATAGATTGATTTCCAAAAAATGATGATACTAATAAAGAACAGATCCAATATGTTTTCATTTATGAAAAACATTGATGATGATCCTGGCAACAAAACATGCCCCAACATAAATAAAATGCATATTAGATCAAACAGGGTCAAAAACCTCTTCAAAATTAGGTCAAATAGCATAAATAGGTTGAAAAATCCATTTTTACTATTCATTTTCACTTTTTACTATAAAGATTTTGCTCTGATCATGCTTAGATTGATAACGATGGTGGTCCCTATTTGAGAGCATCGGTTCGAACGAGGACGCGGGTATCAAAGACCCACAGACTATGGACCTCTGGTAAGTGGTTTTGAACCTCTTAGTACATTTATTTCTTTTTTTTTATCACATTTATTGCTTTTATACATGCTTTCTAGGATAGTTTCGGCCAAATGTCGTGTAGCATCTTTTAAATGATGCCTAACAATGTTAAATTCCGCATCCACGTAGTCAAATGATGCCTATGCATAGTAAAACACCACATGTAAGTTAGGTCAAAATATGCCTTTGATCAATAAAATGTCGCCTAGGATGTTTGAAATGACACGTAGGATGATGAAATAACGCGTATAAGATAAAGTACCATCTTCGATAAATCAAATCAAGCCTATCATAGATTAAATGACGCTTAACATGAAATGACACGTACACTATGCCAAGTGATGCCTGCAATGAAATTTTGATGAAAACCTGATTTAGAAAGAACAAACTGCTTTATGATTGAACGTTTGGATTACCAGATTGATTTCCAAGATAGATAGGTGTGTTTAGTAATGTTACCAAGTGTTTAGGATATTAGAGTGATCACATAAATGGATGTTTGATATGTCAATCTGCTTGGGTAAAAAATTGATGTATTGATCCCTTCTCAAGATCTAGAGTTAGGAACAATAGGTTGATGGCTCAAAAAGAGAAAAGGATTGATTTGATTGGTTTGATTAACTTGAAATGATCCACTGATATAATGATGCTAATATAGTTCACTTGTTTGCAAAAAAAGGCATGGTTCCATAAGTTGTATGTACGGAGTCTAACTTCCTAGATCTTTCATTTGGTCGGTGAGTTGACTGGTCCAAAGACATGTGTGATAGAGTAGTGTGGTTTTGGTTTCCTTCTTTATATTCCTCAGTTCTAGCTAAATTAGGGTCTACTTACAGCTATGGAAGAGCGTTGGCACTCTGACCATAATACTTTCCACCTACCCCTCGATGAGATGGCGATCACTCCTGAGGATGTTTACAGATTGTTGCGTATCCCAACTCAAGGAGAGTGGGTTTACTATGATCATGTTTACGATGGTATCGTATGCAGACATGTATTCGGAGATGATACTATCGAAGATGATACCATTACATGAGCACAATTTGCTTTGTTCCCTACTTTGCCAACACTGTTAGCTATAGTGATTAGAGGATTACTGCTCCCTGATAAACGAGGTCACAGATTATCAGTTTGCTGGGGACAGATCCTAGAGGACTTACTTGCACATCCTTGGTGGTTTGATTGGGGATCCTATGTTTTGGCATAGTTATATCATGATTTGCACGAGGTTGTATATCAGTCTATTGAAGCTTTATCAGTAGGTGCTATTGTGTTATAGTTATGGAACTGGGAGCACATCCCTGGGATAAGACCGATAGCATCTCAAGTGTGAGGTTGAGGATGGCCTTATGCATTCCTTTATGATGGCATGGTTGTCCAGGATCATCTGGGAAAGGTTGATTACTGGCGTCGTATGATTGATGATATAGATCAGGTTGTCTGGAGACCTTACATTTCTTGTGAGGGATGGAGAGAGGATGATGATGAGCTTCCATATATGTTTTATCCTTGTTGGATGATTGGGCGATCACCACTTGTGATTGAGAGATTTTATTTTGGTAGATTTTCATGACAATACGACAGAGTACAGGATATGCCTCAGGGTATGGCCTTATATGCATGTGTACAGGTAGAGTGATCCATGTGGGGAGCTTAGGTAGAGTATGAGTTTTCATGTACTGAGATTGACAGATTGGGCTTCATCCGATGGGACATGTTAGATCATTTTGTTGATGCTAGTATGTCTGCTAAGTATAGAGAGTGGTTTTATCGACACAGATTCATGATATTTACTGATCCAGCAAAGCCTATCCCTGATGTGGATGAGACTTCTGATGATGATGGCAGAGATGGTGGTGGTGGAAGTGGAGTTCCGAGAGTATGGAGACACTGAGATCCTAGGGTTCTGAGAGCTCCTAGAGCTTTAGGTTGAGGACAGGTTGGACCTTGGATGCAGGATGGACATGTTAGAGCTAGGGGTGGAGGTTATGGTCAACTAAGATAGAGACAGGTTCATGTTCATCCCATACTAGCCACAACATGGGGTCATCAACGATAGAGACAAAGGGATGACATGCAGACACATATAGATATTGCTAGATAGTTTCCCAGATCACAGGTTTAGGCCCCCCTACAGAGATATGTGCCTCCATAGATTCATGTTGCACCACAGGTACCTCTTGCACCACAGGAACCACAGGCTCCTTAGGCAATAGATGCCTTGACACAGGATGTGAGGACTTTATAGGTTGGGATGACATTGATCAGCAGTCAGATTGATTAGGTGGCTAGTATGATGCAATAGTTTATGACAATGATGGCACAGAGGCCTAGTGTAGCTAGCACTAGTCAGGTACTTCTAACTACACAAGATAGATCAGGTGACAGAGATCTAGATGGTACAGGTGATATAGGTACTAGAGATGGATCAGGTACTGGTATAGGTGATGGATCAGGTGCCCCTACTGGGTTGTGAGACAGATGGATATTGATCCTCTGGATATGTATTGATGTACCATATATATTTTTTATCAAGACTTTGATAATGTATCATTTTGTCGATGTATCTTGATATACAGATGTTTATGGACATTTTCGATCGACATTTATTGATGATGCTCTTTTATTCCCATGATTTTGTTATGATGTTGATGTGAGATTTCTTTATAGGTAGATCTATATGATTTCTATGATGCATTTACTTTTATTATGCTATGGACGCAATGTCTTAGATATGACATAGACAGATGGATGCAAATGATTTATGCAACTACTTCTATATGTTTTTTGATTTTATAATGAATGAAATGATTTATGTAATATAATGATAAAATTAATGCAACTATCTTTTTGGATTTTGATGTATGCAACTTATATCAAATGCACTCTTAAAATGGATGTAAAATGAATAAAGGTTAATGCTTATTTTCTTTTGATTTTCTTATATAATAGATAATGAATAATTATTAATGCTATGAATGCAAAAGAGAATCTCACATACTTGATTTAAAACCACTTAATCGATATTAACCCCCAAAATGATGAACCCCCTTTAAACTTGGAACCATCCTTTTAAATATGCAATGAATCTAACATGAAAATGCAATGCAATGCAACTAACTGTCATTAGCTTTTTGTGAAAGAAATGCAATAGAGATATATTTTCATCATTGAGAATTGTGGAACTAGGAGCAAGTACAATCATCACTGACCACATCATGATGATATGAATACCACTTTCATCTCTTTTGGTAACCGTTTGGAGAAACTAGTACACTTCTCACTAGCTGAATAACCAACTATGGGAGTATGAATACCGGTTTCATTGGATTCAATGTTGGAAGTGGATTTTGGTATTAAGATATTGAATATCTAAATAGCCAAGGTATCCTTTTGCGTAAAAAAAAAGGTTAACCCTCCAACCTATATGAAATTCCTCGATGGTTCTTTGATGACCATTTCCTTAGACTAATTCACACATGTTGGTGGATCTTCCTCAAAACAATCACACTGAAGTTAAGAAAATATAATGTCTTCATCATCGCCGATCTAGTCGAAACATCATCGATTAGCTAAAAGGACATGATTTGAAAAGTCAATGAAGATCATCAAAAATTTCAAGTGTTTTGCCTTGTATCAAGATTTTCAATAGAATTCATAATATTTTGATCATTTAGGTATTGTCAAATTTTAATCCTGATAATAATGTCATGAAGTTCAAGGATCAAGTTGTAAGATCAAACGCTTGGGTTGAACAATGATATCCATCAAAGGTTCCAAAATATCTCTCTTCTAAAGTTCTGAAAATATGCTTCTGATATGTGACCAAAATGTAGCACTTCTGAATCCATTGGTACCGAAAACCAATGCTTTTCCCCCAAGTGAAAAATGAGACCATGTGAAAAACTTGGGCAAATGAAACCTAGTATGTGACAATGCAGTTGAGAGACTTTATTATCACTTATGCACAAATGATGGATGGAATGATGATATAAAAATGAGATGATGAAAAGGCAATATGTACAAATGCAACTAGGGAAGACCTAAGGGATCAAAAAGCGCTTGTTTACGAGGTTTTGACCTTTTGGGTGTATTTCTCTTTTTTCTCTCTTTTTTTTTGTTCTTTTTTTTCTACCAAGGTGCCTATTGCTAGGTTTTCACCAAGGCACTTTTCTCTTTTTCAATTTTTTTTATTTTTATTTTTTATTTTTCAATTTTTTTTATATCATCAAGGCGCCTATTTGCTAGGTTTTCACCAAGACAAGAATTTTTTGAGTTTTTGAATTTTTTTGCTTTCTTCATGCTCAAATTTCTCCTTTTTCTGATTTTCTGCTTTTCTATTGTTTTTGAACTTTTGATCTTTCTCATTTTTTTGGATTTTGAACTTTTCTCATGTTTTTAGATTTTGAACTTTTCTCATGTACAAAGAATGATGTTGAATTCATTGGATACACACTCCTCTAATAGGCTCTTGTAACTCATCACCTTCATAATTAGCTAGCTTGTAGGTTCCCGTTCCAAAAGAAGAAGTAATTACAAAAGGTCCAAGCCAATCTACCTCCTATTTTCCCTTCTTTTCTCTATTTCCTTGGTTTTTAGGGTTTTCTCTTAACACTAAGTCTCCCACTTGAAAAGTTCTTTTTTTGATATGTTTGTTATAGTTTCTTGAGATTCTATTCTGATACACTTTCAAATGCTCATAAGATTGTGTTTGATGTTCCTCCAACAATTCCAATTGTTCAAGTCTGGCGACCCTATAATCCTCATCATTGATTAATCGATGTAATGAGACTCTTAAGGATAGGATTTCAACCTCCAAAGGTAGAGCAACTTCTACCCCATAAACTAAGGAAAATGGTGTAGCCCCTGTAGGTGTTCTAATTCTTGTTCTATAGGCCCACAATGTTGCCTTTATCTAAATGTGCCAATCTCTTCCTAATTTATCAACTGATCTCTTCAATATTTTAAGGATATTCTTATTGGTAGCTTCAACTTGTCCATTACCTTGAGGATAGTAAATAGAGGAAGAATGGTGAGTTATATAAAAGGTGTCAAATAGTTCACCCACATCTTTGTTCTTGAATTGTTTTCCGTTATCCATGATGATGGCATGATGAATACCATATCTACAAATGATGTGATTAAGGCTAAACATAGAAATCTATTTTCCTGTTGCAGTTGTCAATGGTACGACCTCTACACATTTGGTAAAATATTCTGTTGTTGTTATGATATACTTGTGACCATTGGAAGAAAGTGGACAAATCATTCCAATAAGATCAAAGCCCCATTGGTAAAATGGACATGGTGTGATAAATGGGTACAAATCTTATGTAGGTGCATGGATAATGTCTCCATGATATTGGCATTTTGAACATACTTTCACAAAGTGACAAGCATATTTTTTCTAAGGTTTTCCAGAAATACCCCATACGAAGGATTTTCTTGGAAAAATTCAACCCACTCGAATGTGACCCACAAATCCCCTTGTGAACATATTATAAAGCTAACTTCAATTCCTTGTCCTCTAGACACCTAAGAAGCATTCTTTCAAGAACTTTGCGATACAATGTGTCTGATAGGATAGTGTAACAGGCTGCTTGGCATATAAAATGTCATTTTTGGGTACAGGTTTGGTCTATAGTTAAAATTTGGTCTTTGAGATAGGAATAAATGGGTCTGTACCAAGGTGAGTCATGTCCATTAATACAGGAAATGATTTGGGTGTCAGTTAGGTCAAAATCCATTTTCACCAAGAATTCGTGCCTCACATTTTGATCACACATTTGGAGTAAAGAAGCCAAAGTAGCCATAACATCTGCAGCTCTATTCTTGTCCCTTGGAATTTTCTCAAATGTAATCAAAGAAAAGTATTTCTTCTATTCATCCACCATCCTCTTATATGGAATCAATTTTTCATCCTTATTTTGATATTCATCATTGATTTGATTGATGACTAATTGAGAATCCCCATAAACTTGTAGTTCTATGGAATTCCATTCTAAAGCCATTTTAATGCCTATGACTAAAGCTTCATATTCTGCAATATTTTTCATGCATGGGAACATAAGTTTATAAGACTTAGGAATGGTATATCCTTGAGGTGTGATTAATAGAATTCCATCTCATGAACCATTCTGAGTATAGGATCCATCGAAATATAATTTTCATGCTTTAGCTTCCACATTGACTATCTCTGCATCTGGAAATTCAACTTGAATAGGATGAGTACACACTAAAGGATTTTCAGCCAATTGATCAGCTATAACTTGGCCCTCTATATATTTTTGGTCCACATACTCAATGTAAAATTCACTGAGTACCATCACCCATTTAGCAATTCTTCCTGTTAGGGCTGTTTTACTAAGCAAATAATTTAATGGATCAATCTTTGCAATCAACTTCACATTGTGCATCAACATGTAATGTCTTATTTTTTGTGAGGCAAAAACCACCACTAGACAAGCTCTTTCCATGAAGCTATAGTTTAATTCATACTTGATCAAAGTTCTACGTAAGTACCAAATAGCTCTTTATTTTCCTTCATCATCCTCTTGTGCCAACAATACCCCTAAAGATCTTTTCATTGCTGAAATGTACAGTAGTAAGGGTTTTCCTTTTATGGGAGGAATCAAAATGGGTGGATTTACCAAGTATGTCTTTAATAAGGTAAAGGCTTGTTCACATTCATCATCCCATGTAAAAATGGTATCCTTATGTAGCAACCTTGTAAAAGAGTGGCACTTTTCCGCCAATTGAGAAATGAAACTCCTAATAGATTGAATTCTTCCTTGAAGTGACCTCATTTGAATAATATTTTTGGGAGTTTCCATTTCCATGATTGCTTGTACTTTCTCTGGATCCAGTTCTATACCTTTTTCTGAAACTATGTAGCCCAAAAGTTTGTCAGATTGGACCCCAAATGCACATTTCTTTGGGTTTAGTCTTACTTTAAATTGCTCCAACCTTGTGAAAATATTTTCTAGGATAGGGAGATGATATTTTATTTGATTTGAATTTGCTAAGATATCATCCACATAGTCTTCTAGGAAAGTATGCATCATATCATGGAATATAGTTGTCATTACTCTTTGGTAAGTTGCTCTGGCATTTTTGAGGTCGAAAGGCATAACATTCCAACAAAAGGTTCCCCAAGGGCATGTGAAAGCGGTCTTTTATTGATCCTCAGGTGAAATTTGAATATGATTGTAGCCACTAAAACCATCCATCAATGAAAACATAGAATGTCTTGCCGTCAAATCCACTATAGCATCAATGATAGGTAATGAAAAATCATCCTTAGGGAAAGAAAGGTTAAGGTCTCTAAAATCCGTGCATATTCAAATGGATTTGTAATTTTTAGTAATAGGTATAATATTGGAGATCCATTCTTCATAAGCTATTACTCTTATGAATCCAACCTTTAATAGCTTTTCCAATTCTGCTTTGACTAATAGAGCTATATGGGGATGCATTTTTCTAAACTTTTTCTTCACACGTTTGATGTCGGGTCTCACATTAAGGTGGTGCATTATAAAACTTGGATCCAATCCTGGCATGTCTACATATGACCATGCAAATTTTATTTTCTTTTCTTGAAATAATTTGAAGAAGTCCTTCCTTTATGATGGGGTTAATGATGCCGCTAAGTGAATAAACTTTGGTTCCAATTCAGTTCCAATGTTGACCTTTTCTGTTGGCTCAATGAAAATAGGATATCTCTCATCATCACATTCTGGTAAGGTTTCCAACCTCTCTTACTTAGGTGCCACAGTTGGGTTTTCACCTTTGGAAACATCCGTTATTCTTACTTCTTTAGGGTCTAACACTGCCACATGGTGATTTTCACCACTAGACCTTTTCATTTTTTTGAATTGTTTTCTTTTATTTTGTGGATTAAGAGATTGAACCCCTTCCTCCATAATCATGTTTGGATCATCTTCATTGGTGTAATATGGCTCAACCGTGTTTAGGTATTGGGCCATAGCATTTTCATTGGGAAAGTATTGTAGGTTATTAGGTTCGGTTAAGTCCCAATCAATGAGTTTGGGCTGAATGAGGGCCAAGGAATCATTAGGAAAGTTGTCATTTAAAGGGTTCAAGGACATGACTTCATTGGAGGGTTTGTACATTGTATTACTTAGGTCAATAACATGTGCTTTCTCAAGGTGTTCCATGGAAGTAGGATCAATTTTTTCTTTCACTACAGTCCTCATGGATTTCCATGGGAAAGAATGTGTGTGGATTAAATCTAACATTTGAATCACCCCCCCCCCNTCCCCCCCCCCCCCCCCCCCCGCATGAAGGTATCCATTGGTTGCCCCTAGATGCTTGTCCTATATTGGATTCTTGAGGCTCATTTGATGCTTGTGTATAAATTCAAACCTTGATCCTCATTGTCTTGACTTTTGGCCTTAGGAATGCTAGCATATGTATGAATAAAATCAACCTCTTTGTCATGACAAGAGTCTTCAGATAGGGTATCCCACTCATAGTCTCTGGAATCATCCTCACTCTTGGATCCTACCATGTGTACATGTGCATGAAAATCATGCATAGGGCTTGAACTTTCTCCTTTGTCTTGATACCCTATTCCAGATTTCTCATCCTTTGACCTCCAAGGAGGTTCAATAGGTTCTAGCAACCCTCTATTCCTGATTCCTAAGTGTCCTCTTCCCTTGTATCCCATTTTTTGCATTATTTGAAATCCCTTTCCATATTGATCGGTTTGGATATTGATATGTTGCACTCTTTCAACAAGATTATTTGAAGTATCCTCCTCTTTGTAGAGCCATTGTAAATCTTCATTATCCTCCTTTTCTAGGGCTGATTTATCACTCTCTCTTACAAAATGAGAGTTATATTTGTTAGTTTGATGAGTAATTGAGGGTTTCCCATGTGTCTTTGGGGAAGTTGGTAAATCAAATAGGGAAACAAAATATTCCCCCACTCCTTTGGAATTGATTCTACATTTCTTTTCAAACTTATGCATCATTTCACTCATCTTTTGGTAGTTGTCCTTCTTGGTTTGTTCTCTCTCATCCTTAGAGGGTTTCAAAATTTATACCTTTGGTGTAGAAGCTTTGACTTAATTTTCATGTGAACTTTTACCCTCATAACTAACTTTCTCCTTTCCCTTAGTTGATGTAGTTAAGTTAGTTTAATTAGGACTTGAAGTAGATGTAACATTTGATGTCAACTTAGGACCTTCCTCTTTGTTTTCTTCAATGGTGTCATTAGGAATGATGCCTTCCCTATTATGTGGAATAAATATCTCATGAAGAGGATTCATTGCATTGCAATATTGAAAGGGATTAGAATCTCCTCCAATAGTTATTTCTTCACCCATGTACGAAAATTTAATACATTGACGATAAGTTGAAGACACCGCTTGCATCTCATGAATCCACGACCTTCCCAATAAAATATTATAAGTTAACTTCATGTCAAGGAATTGACAAATGGTGTCTTTCTTTATAGGTCCAACTTGAATGGGTAGAACTATCATTCCTTTCAAATATCTTTCCTCCTCATCATAAGCCTTGATAGTAATCTTCTTTTTAGGATCAATAGATGATTCAGATAACCCTAAAGATTTGACAAGGTTTAAAGTGAAAATGTTGAGACCAGCCCCCCCATCAATGATGACTCTCTTGACCTTATGAATTTGGATTAATACTTCTATATGCAAGGGAAAATTTTGAGGATGGGTAATGGAAATATCATCTTGTTCTGAAAATGAAAGGCAATTTGGTGCAACAAGATGTCCTACCATGTTTTGAAATAAATCTTCTTCCAAGTTTATAGGAACATTACTCCCCACTAGAGATTTTTCCAAGATTTCCTTGTGATTGGGAGAAATTTTTAAATAACTCCAAAATAGAAATTTGAGCTGGAGTCTTTTGCAATTGATCAACCAAACTATAAGGCTTTGTTGTAGTAGTTGTTTGTTTAGCCAAAATAGTTGATTGTGTAGGACCAATAGGTTTAGGAGCACCCCCTTGTAGGGTAATCCTTGATGCTTTCCCCCTACTGATAGAATTAGAAGTCTCCTTTTTGGGTTGTTCCTTTATCACCACCACATTAACAAAATTCTCATGTCTGGATAAGGTATTGATAGTATTGTCATAATGATGAGAAAAATTGACATTGTTGTTACCTTTGGAATTGTTTCCATGGTTGTTTGAGTTTGAAGACTCACCTTTCTCATGATTAAAGAAAGGTGTTTTAAAGGTCGTATGATCCTCATTGTTTTGGGGCCCTTCCACTTTAATTACACCATTATCAATCAAATCTTGCACCACATGTCTTAGGCGCATACAATCATTTTTTGTGTATCCTCGATTTCTATGGTATTCACAATGATTGGACTCACTCCACCAAGTAGGCTTTACTTGTAGTTCATAGGGTTGATCCCTAGGTAATTCAATAATATTATTAGCAATGAGGGTTCTCAATGCATTTTCAAGTGGTTCAACCAAGGGCATGAACTTCCTTCTAGGCGATGTAGCAAAAAAGGGTTTATGCTTATTGGCCTCTTGATTGTTCGCAAAGTTGTTATTATTGTTGTTATTGTTGAAAGGCATTTTGGGTGCTTGACTTACATTATTAACTTGATTAGGTCTTCTTGTGAGGTTAAAAGGAGTGGCCTTCAAATTATTGGCTTCCACAACCCCATCATTGACCACACCTTTGTTATTATTCCTCATCCAAAATTGGTTATTATTAGGAGTCCTATTCTGATTTTTGTTGGAGGTATTGTTGTTAGCATTATTATTATCATTATAAAGTTTAAGTTCTCCACTTTTGAATAATACCTCCTCCATAGTAACTTCATTCTCAATTAGGTCTTGGAAAGACCTAGAGAATTGTAATCTTAACTGATAATTCATCTCATTATTCAAGCTATTAATGAAGATATTCATCTTCTCCTTATTAGGCACACTTCGAGGGTATCTAGAAAATAACGTTCTCCACATTTGTAGGAAAATTAGGAATCCTTCCCCCTCCCATTTTTTGGTATTACATAAATTAATCATCATAACATCATGTTTGATATTATAAGAGTAATGAGTTATGAACTTGGAGGCCAATTCCTCAAAAGTGTAGATGTCGGAGGGTAACTTGGAAAACCACTCCATTGCCATACCTCCTAAACTTTTTGGGAATAACCTCAATAAATATGTTGTTTCATGCATGAAATCCAAGCTCAATGCACAAAAATCCCTTAGATGATCTTGAGGATCGGATGCTCCTTCATACTTATCATACTTAGGAAAAACAACATTGCTAGGGAATGGAACCATAATTAAAGTTTTATCAAATGGAAATGGACACAATGCCCCGATAGAGAAGGGTTTACGAGCCCATGCTTGTTTAATTGTATCCAATTGCATTTGGAATAAGTTAAACTTGTTTTTCATAATGTCAATAGGGTTAGCTTTGTCTTCTTTTTGCTTCAATTGATCAATGTCATAATTGTGAGGGATTTTAGTCCCCTCTTGTGCTAGGTCTAGAAAATACTTTTCCCTATCTCTTTCCAACACTTTCTCCATGATTTTCATGAAGAATGGGATTTGAAATGCTTCATTAACCTTCTCTTCGGTATCCTCTTCATAATTAGGGTCAACATTTCCACCATTCTTGTTATCTACCCCTTGAATGTTAGGGTCAATTCCTCTTCCATTGGCCCCATTATTATTGACCTCGCCATTTCCATTGTTATTAGTGTTATCTCTATTGGTATTTTTGACTAGGTCGGGATCCATATTTCCAAATGGGAAAGCCATTTTTGGTTCTACTTATTTGTTTGGTTGTTGAGTTGGTTATTGTGAAGAAGTAGAATTATTGCTAGGAAAATAAAACTCCTACCTTAGGTAAGAACTGTCAGATTGTAGGGTAGACTTGACGTAATGCGATCGAGTAAAAGCTGACATGAGCATAAATCAATAAAAACTTGAATTTTTATCACCTCTTTGATCAACCCTTTAATGATTTTGTGATTTGTCTAATAACGAGGGATTCTGGTCAAACTAAACTGATGAACAGGTAAAAGATCCAAAAGGGTATCCAAAAATGTAATCAAATTATTTTCAAACCCTTGGGAAATGCCCCTTGTTTTCCTTTCTTTGTTTCTTGGTGTCACTTTCCTGCGGTTTAGGCATGACTTTGCACTATATAGGAGTTTAATGGAATTGTTGTACGCGGAAATCTGCAGATCATAGGCAATTCTTGCCTGTTTGTAGGCCGTGTTTAAAATTTTTCAAGCTTTAGTTTCCAGCGAGTTAAGTGGTATTTCAATAGTGATAGGCATCGTTTCAGTTTATAGGTGTCACAGAAAGTATTGCAGGTGATATTTAAACTTTTGTACACGACACTTTGCGGATCAAGTTGGTTTTTCACAGTTTTTAGGATTTTAAAAAGATTTAGTTTGTGATTAGATCTGTCAAATTGTATGTTGCTTGAAAATATAGATGCAAACGCAACACACACATCAAGTTTGCATCATAACCCTAAAACACACTAAGTGTATGTTCTCGATCATTTTAACGGGTCTTGTACAAGAATATCTTCCAAACAATCTACCTAGAGTCAGATTTGGCTGTTAAACAATATGGCTCTAAAAAGGTAGCTTGCTACTTAACAAGGTTTTAATTAACACCTCCATTCTAAACCATGAAAAGTTCTTATACCCCCTTGCGGGCTTCCCACACACACAAAAGTATGATTTTGCGCAATCCCAAAGGACTAATAGAGGAAGTGAAGATACTTAACACAATTTATTCACTACAACCCATTAAGGAAGATCATATTTTTTTTACAGTGGGTCGGATAGTCTCATAGCTAAAGTGAGTGTCTCCCTCTTTGGGTCGTTCCCTCTCACCGTCCTCTTAAGGATGTACTCGGGAGGTAGGCCCTTTAAGTCTCTAATTTATCTAGCATGTATATAAGAAAGAAAAAATTGAACTAAGTTAAGAAAGTTTGGGGTTTGATTCACTCAAAGAGTGAATAGCATATCCCTATTGCTTCCCTTAATTTCTAAGCACTTCAAAAACATATGTTTATTTTCAACCTCTTAACAAGGAGGTTCTTAAAAAGCTTGAAATATTTGGTTCAATTTCCTCGCTTTCTTTCTACCACCCAAACGCAACACTCTTGGCTTTTTGATCAACTTTGAAAAGTTAAGAGTATATACCTAATATTTTGTTCGGAATGGAAAATAATAGGGTGTCCCTATTAGCTAGACATCAAAGAAATGCCACAATCTAAATAAAGAAATCTTGATATGAAAAATACCTCATTTTGATGCTAGCAAAGGCTAGGCACTTTTTTGAGGTTTTTTACTTATTTTTTCTCACTCACCTAGTGGTGATCATTCCCTCTCCATCTCCTCCAACAAAGTTAGTCCAACACAACCAAACAATGTGAAGAAAAACTAAAATTGGAATTTAAAATGCAACTAAGTTCCTTATCCAAATTTTGCAAAAAAAAAACAATTTAAGGACTTAATGCATAAAATCAAGTAAGAGATGGAAATTTTTTCTTGTAAGCACTACTGATTTTAATGTAATACTCATACAATTCCTGCTCTTTTTATAAATCCTCCAAAGTTAAAGAACTATCAATTTGCTTTGAGTAATTGTTTTGGACTCTTACCTCCTTTCTTTGCCTTTTGACCCTCACTTTGGGTTTCTGTACCTTCAAGTGTCTGTCCATTTGTAGAAAACAAAAAAATAGAGAGTTAGTAATCTGATTTTATCAATCTGAAAGCAATAAAACACATATAATAATAGGCGTCATTTTAAAGCTAGTAGGCATGATTTTGCTGTGTGTTAAGCATTTCTTTGAAGTAGCCTAGGTGTTACTTTGCAGTGAATTAGGTGTTACTTAACATATTACAGGCGTAAAATGAAAAATAACAGGCATTGTAAAGATGATTAAATGGGAAACACAAAAGATCGTAGGCGGTAAAAGGTTGTTGATAGGCGGTATTTGTTGAGTAGCAGGCATCACTTTATGTGCACAGGCGATGCACTTTATCTGACAGGCGTGAAAAGAATTAGACAAGAAATAAGAAGAAATTTGCAGGCATCGTTTGTCTGCATGTAGGCATCATTGTTTGGCTTGTAGGCGTCATTTGACCTGCAATCTGCAAAGTTAGCACAAAATGAAGGTAAAATACACAAAATTTAGAATAAAATGATGATTTGAGGCCTAAAGGCCCACGATGGGCACCATTTGTGTGTGAATGAAATACACCTTCATGATATTAGTTTATTTATGACCAATCCTATGAAATAATAAAGACAATTTAAACTAAGAATTGAAAATAAATTAATAAGCATCACATGGATCTCTATCTAAGCATGTTAATAGAGCTCTCAGCCTTAATCTCTGCTAATGACAGTCCTAGAATGAGAAAAATGATGAAGATATGCCAATCTAACTCTCAAATTCTCTTAATTTGCTTCAATTATGAACTCAAATGCTCTCAATTGCTATGAAAAATGATCAATTATGCTTTGATATGCTCTCAATTGCTATGAAAATGGCTATAGTCTAGATGCTTTGTATTTGAATTTCTAGGATATCTTTATGCTTGCAAAATGGCTTCTATTTATAAGATTTTCCCAAGTGTAGGGGGTAGAGTCAACTGATCATGATTAATCCTTGGTTGAGTGAAAGACTTTCAAAGGGTTTCAAATGGGGGGACAATTTAAATGCGTGTCTCAAAGGTTGGGACAAAGAGACAAATTTGAGTGATTAGGATTGAAAGTTCAAAATGAGTGATTGAGATTGCAAGTTTGGAGTGATCCATGTGCTTTGCTTTCTCAATTCTCATTAGTTCCTCAACTTCATGTTGAAAGATATTATGATTTATTAATTCAATCAATTAATTAAATTATCCATGTAGGGGAATAGGCTCAATTTGATTTTTGATTTAAACTATACAATTAATTGATTAAAATCAATTATATAGTTTGATTAATCCCTTTAGGCTTATGTTTAATCATTTGATGTCATTGTTAATTAATCCTTTGATTTAAATGATTTTATCCCAATTTGATTTAATAAATGTCCATTTGAATTGATTTGATCCATTTTGATGAGATTTAGAGCATTTTATTGAGATTTGCATATTTTATTGATATAAGAACACCTGCCAAGTTTTAGGTGTCTACAGGTAAGATACACACATAATGAAGGTGTTGAAAAGGCTATGGAAACTTCTATGCAAATGTATTTGGGAAACACATGACTAGTTTCACATCCTCCAATATCCCTTGCCAAAATGTTGTTTGGTAGCTTATCATTACTATAGAGTACAAATAATGCATCGACCTTTAAAAGAATGCCTGAAAGAAATGTAAACTTGCGACATACCAAGTTTGCATTATATGCATGATATAGTTTTGTTGAGAAAGTATGAGGAACTTTAAAGAAAATGGAATCAATAAGAGAAAAGTCAAATTCGATGACATTTACAGACATCCTCTTAGCCGTGTAAATATGGGATCTTATGAGGAATAACATGCGAATTGTTTGACATAGTGGCTCAAGGAATACAATTCTAGAGAATAAGATAAGTGCATTTTGCGTAGAGATATGTTCTGATAAAAATACATTGGAAAATTTCAGTCAAACGCCATACCCAAATTCTACACCCTTTGCTAATATTTCTCCCACCTGTGCCAAAACGTCAGTCCTGTACAAAGAATGAACATTCATCAAAGCATAATAAAAGTGGATTTTTGTCAAATATTATAGTTCAAGATGCTCCTGGAGACATCATGCAAAATGTTGAAGCATCAATAAGCATCAATAAGCACATGAACTGTTTGACAAAGTGTCCGAAATATATCCTGCATGGAATCTCTTTGAGATATTTAAGTTATGAAACGTTGTCAAACCATCCTGATATTGTAAGTTGTTTTTGGTATTTTGTACTATATAAGAGATGCGTAGTTGGCTTCATACCCACAATGATTATCTTGAAGACACTTCAAACCTTATTATGAAGATGCCAATTAAACCAATAGTTATTGTATGGGTACTATTTTCTTAGTGCTTGTAGATCATACATGAACGTAGGCTATTTATTTTTACCACCACCTTCGGCTCTGGAAAACATGTATGCAACATGTTTAAGGAAACAATGCATGCAAATCGTGGAAGCATACACGTGCCCATGACTTGCTTGATCAAATGTATAGAAATCATATTGAGGAACATAATGAAATGATAGAAGAATGTGCACAAAATTAATTTTGCAAGGAAGATCTCGAGATATTTGAAATAATGAGGCACCTTAGACACGTCCCAATATTAGAAGTTCTATTTTTGAGGAAGTTCTATTTTTGAGGTGTCAGTATTTGATTGGATGCCTTAAGGACGTCCTAAATCTTAAAGTTAAGATGTCCTCCAAGACTATGTTGATTGTGTGAGCATGAATTTCAAAGATACCTGTGGGTCATATATGAAGTGAGGCTGAGTATTTCCACTTACAATTGCACTACTAAACATGCATAAAAAATGTAATATTGTTTGCAAAGAAAACAAATTGTTTGACAACTTAACAAAATAATGCTTTATTCGATGGAATGTTTGTAGGATATGCAGAAAACACATCTTCTAAAAAATGTGTCAATAATAATCAACCAATATATCTTTCTAGATCGAATCAAAATATCACAATGTTGCACAACACCATCCTCCCTATGCATACTAAAGTGGAGTTTTTGTATGGCAGATGGACGTATAGGAGAATCAAAGATTTGTGAGATATCATAGTTGGAAATGCTCAGGTGAATATACACACATAATTTAAAAGCACAAATGACATTCCAAGGCATTGTTATTACAAATCAATGTCACAGTTCACGTAGTTGTGAAGATGCAAAGACTGCTAATATTAGGAAAAATCATATGGGTGAGCCACCTTGATTTATATAATTGTTCTAAAAGGAGTTGCGAGACTGATATTTTAAACACATTGATGTTTGCTACCAAGAAAAAGCCATACAAAATCAACTAGTTGCAAATGAAGAAATTGAGGTCAATGTAAAATGTTTATGCGAACAAATATGCTCACTAAAGGCTGAACAATAGAAAATGTTATTGAATGACAATACCAAGTTTGCTAGAAGTTATGATGTACATTTTCGAGCAAAGCAACTGTTATGTATGCATGTAAAATGAGGAATCATTGAGGAATGCATATAACTTTTTTTTTAAATGAACGAAGATAGCAAGGTATTTAAAGATTAAGGATAATTTCTTTGCGTTTCAAAATAGAGAGAAATTATCATTTATTTGTTGTCTAGTAAAAGACATACTTATGACAATCCTCATGCACTCTTTAATAATTTGGCAATGTTGGAGGTTACTACAAATATGTTGTTGATAAAGTGAGATAACAAATTGAACTAACCTATGTGGTTAAAGGAATGTAATAACAAATAAGACACTACAACTAGATTATTACAATACTGGTGCAGTGCAGGAGCATTTATCCATTCAGATGTCACATAAGGTCAATTTGCATTTGTTCTTGTTTGTAATGTTTTATCAATGTTATGTAAGGTCCTAAGGACCATTTGAGTAAAGGCAAATCACTTTGTAAGGCCAGGAGAGTCATTTGTTCAAAATAGACGTACAAGATCCTAATAGAGTCAAATGTGGTCAAAGGATGAAAAGTGTCCAAAAAGGGTTCGAATGGTTTTAATTGGGATGATTTAGTCCATTTTAATGTGTTTAGGATGCATAAGAAAAATTTGGTTAAGTTTGGGTGTGTTTTGATAAAATGTGCAAAACTTGCACAAAAATTGCAAAAGTTGTGACATTGCAACATTGAAAGAATTGCAAAAAAAGATGCATAGGGAAGAGTTCAGTCACAAAGGGGTAGTTACAATAGTTGAGGAGGTTTATAAAGTAGGGTATCGTCAACATTTGAGGTGTGATCAGTTTTGGAGGGGACTTTGTGAAGTGTATCTAAGAAACCCTTTGACTGTCACATTTTTGGAGGGTCTATGATTCTTGCAAAGCCATTTGTGCTCATTTATAATGTAATTTAAAAGTGTAATTTATTTTTTAAGTTAGGTTTAGGAAATAGCTTTCATTTGAATCCTTTTGCATCTATTTTCATGGAGTTTTGTACAAGAAACCATGAATTTTGTGTTGATAGGTATAAACCCTTGCTAGGGTAATTAGAGAAGTTTTAGAATTATGTTTCTTTTCATCCACTTGGTGGGATGACCCTAAAATTGGTGAATAAAAATTGTTTTTGAAGATGCTAAAGTGGCAGATCAGTTTGTGAAGTCTTGCTCATGTTTATATTTGATGCCCTAGGACTGTATTTTTCATTGTTGGTTGTTAAAGACAGGAGCAATCACATTGCAACAATTTCTATGGACATATACAACCTAGTATTGGTATGAAACCACTAGGATTATTGGCTACCTGAACTAACTTTAATTTTACTCAAGTTACGTTGACATTCGTGGAGGTAGGAGTATGTTATAATCATTTTTGTGAAGGCATCTTGTTTTCAAAAAAAAATTCTAGAATTTGTAGTCAAAGAATGTGTTAGTACAGCTATGTAAGGTTGGGTACAAACCTAAAAATTGGATGAGATGAAGGATAATGACGTTACAAAAACCTTTCTTTTTTTACCAAAAAAATTGGTAAGGCATTTTGGTGCAGGAGCACCTAGGGGTTAGGATGGTATAACCCTCAATTTTCATTGTGGAAGACCTTATTATGGTCATGGACTTAAATAAGGTTATTTAGGGTTAATGTGGTATTGTATTGTAGCTTTGTATTTTTGTTGTGATCAACTTGGTCCTAAAGACACTATAGTTGTTTTGGATGCCAAAAAGAGTCAGTATGTGGAAATGACACCTAGTGTGCTTAGATGGACCTATTTAGAGTGTATTTAGGTCTAGGATGTGGTTAGAAGCTTTGTGGAACTCATCCATTGGGTTAGAGCAATGACAAAAGTTGTAAAAGTTGCAAAATATTGCTTGAGCAACATTTACAACTTTCAAAATGTTTCTCGACAACATTTTGAACACAAATTGTAAAATGCCCTAATGACAATTATTGGTCAGCTTAGTTGGTCGTTCTAAGCCTAGAGGACCTATATAAGGGTTTTCCAGATACTGTATAGAGGTTGGACAAGTTTTAGTTACATTTTCCAAGAAGAATTCTATTGACAGTTACTATTTTTTCTCAGAATTTGAAATATTTAGTTGGAATTCATTAGTAATGGATTGAAGAACTTATTTTGATGTGTAGATTAGATTAATTTACTAATTTCCTTTCTTTGTAATTACGTTTTGTTGGATTTTGTATAGTTTTGAGTGCACGTATAAATGTAATCCTTCCTTGACTATTCACTGCTAGTAAATATGGCTCCATGATGAATTCCCACCATGGCATCGTGATGGCCCATGGAGGATTGAAAGAGGAGTCATTGTACATTCTATTTCTATTTGTAGAATTGCTAAAAGTTGAGTTTTCTATTTTTGTGAGCTTGCCCTAGGCGAGACAGTCCCTGCCTGGCTAGGAGCAAGAAGATAACAATCAACATTTGAATGCAAGGTTGGATTTGGTTGGAGGATCTAATGATTGGAGAGTGGTTTTAGGGTGTTAAGGAAGTCCTAGAACTAGTGGCAAGAGCTGATGAATCCATCTCATTAACTATTGCTTGAAACTAATGCAATCATCCCTATTTTTAAGGAAGATGACACAGTTTGCAAAAGGTATTGTACAGACACCTTAGCGGCCCCAAATCTTGAAAGTATTGTAGGATTTTCAAAATGGTATTAGGAGCAGTGATTAGTTTGGTAAGTGTCTTGCAAGATTTTGGAGTTATAAGGCTTTTGGATCCAAAATAGGGCTACTAGCCCTTCAAACGGAGAAATCTTGAACTCGATGGTGAAAGTGATTGAACCCTGCCCAAAGAGCTTCAAGATTGATTGGATTGGGATGAATTAGAGTAAATTTGATCCTGCAAAGTAGCGGACAAGAGTGTAGTATGAGTTGTGTGAACTTACCTTAGTGAGTTCAAGTGAAAAGTTGTACCACCCTTGATAGAGAGGTTCTTGAGAGTAGGGGAAAGAAACCAAGAATGTTCTCCTAGGTTGGGGTTGTGAAGGATGATAGAGCTTTTTCTTGTAGAACTTTTATTAAACATCAATGCTTTACCCTATGATTCCCAAGACTTGATTCAAACAAGGAAAAGTCTAATTGATGAGGATTTGATCCTCCTTCTTTGAGCTCCATAGACTCAGACGAGTATACCTTTTACAACTTACTGCTTCCCAGTAAATTTGATAATGGATCAAGATTTCACACTGATTTGTTAGTGGCATTTACTGCAACAATTGGTGACACATCTTGCAAATACTAATCATTAGTCTTATGCAGAAATTAACAAGCCATATGATGCACATGACAATAGAAAATAGTAGTGTGATAAGGATTCTCATCCTTCTTCTCTTCGAGCTTCTAACTCAGGCAAGCTGGCCTAATGATTCACTCTTCAAGGAATCAACAAAATTTCTTGTATTCTTTAAATACAAATGATAGACATCTATGTTATTAAACAGAAAATAAAAGTTTATTTAGATTTTTTAAAGATTAGATGATGATAACTGCTACTCAAATCCAAACCAGTGCCTAATCCAGGGCAAAGATTCAAATGATCTATATATTTACAGAAACATCTTAATGCAAACGCACAGAACTCAGATGAAATTCCTTACAAGTCATCTTCTCATTCCCATATGCATGTATCAAATTCTTATACTAATATTTAGCCCTCTGAAACTAATATTTCTGGCAATGACCCTGTTGGTACCTTCAAATTCTAGAGGAATTTGAAGTGACCATTTAAATTTTTTTGGCTAAGACATGAAGAGTGAACCCTCGAAAACTTGATTTGAAGAGCCTACTTTAAGAGATGACAGTTTGATGCCTAATATATGTTATGAGAAAATCCCTTTGTATCATGTTGAATGTTTACATTAAGTGCATCTACCAGTTTACAGCCTCCTTTAGTCAGTTTTGGTGAGTTTTTGATGAACATGTTGTTAGGGGTTTAAACAAATCTGCATATTGGACATGTTCAGAAAAATGTAAGTGGCCTATTTTGGAGGCCTAGATTTTACACATAATTGACTGTCATAGCCAAAATATCATTGCCCCATATTATAGACATGAAATAAATCCCCCACATTCATTTACAGACCCCAGTGAATTCATATGATGAGTTTCCCAAGCCTTATCTAGATGCAACTTATTCAAGTTTTCAGTGTATTCAGTGTTGCATCTGTCAAGTAGCCATTTTCAGAGGAGTATAACTTGTGACTTATTGATGTCTGTGTCAAAAAAAATTGTTGCTCCATATTTATGATATCTCAAAGTACTCATGTACAAATCCTTGGAATTCTAGGGGGTCATCTGATATTTTTACCAGGTCCATTCCATTTGCAGATTACTGTGTTTTGTAGTTTGTACAGGGAAGTGTTTTCTCAGAAGTCTCACTTTGAGATTTAACATATCATACCGAGGTGATAATTGAAAGGTAAAAATAAATTCACTGTATGCTCACATGTAAAAATGCTTCTATTCTCAGTAGCAAGGTCTTGGGATGGAGTTTGATATTTTTCCAAGGCCTGAATGAAACGCAGTTTATAAGGTCTTGGCATGGTCATGAGCAAAAAGTGTGAAAAGGTCAATTTTGACAATTAATATCTCTCGCCTCATGCATCATCAATAAAAACCATTTCAGAGAGTGATTCTCAACATACGAGTCTACATACATGTTCAGTTGCATGGTCTCACAATCAAGTTTGATGCATTTTCTAAGGTGATCTTGAATGCAACTTAGCAATTTTGGTCTCAGAAAAGACTTGATTTGGCATCCCATAAAATGTTCAAAATTAAAAAGCTAGAGGCTGTCATGGATCTTAGTATGCTCAGAGGAGTCTCTAGTTTTGATTTCGTCAAAATCCGAACTTATTTGATATATAATTTTAGAGTTCACATTTTCATGCTAGCAACTCAGCTCCGACTGACCAGTTTACAAAGGAAGTACTGAAGGTTTATAAGCTTCTCAAATTCCCATGACGATCCAGTTGTTTATTTGAATTATCATAACTTTTTGCAAATTTTCATGGCTACAGGACCCCCGATTAGCCTACAATGAAATTTCACTATTTACCCCACAGGTGAAATTGGGAAGTGCAATTTTTCTTATATTTTAATTTGAAGATTTTGAAGTAATTTCAAATGTTCTAAAAACAAAATTAGAGGAATCTAATATAGTTTAAAGGTTTAATATCTAATTTTTTTTGTAAAGTTTAAACTTTATAAATTTTTAACTCCCATTTTGTAGAAGCTCTCTTACATGGGAAGATTGCAAAAGAGGTGCAGATGCGGGGTATTACCCCGCACCTCCATAGGAACATTGGTAAAAATTGAATTGAAGTGTGGCTGCGGGGAGACACAAGTCAAGGTTTTATCTCCATTTATTCTGCCCGTGCATGAATAGGAGCATTCAAACAGAGTGTGTGCATCCACCAAAACATAATGGTCTGGGAACTTTTGTCAGGTATTTTAATGGAAAATGCTCTATAGGGAAGTGTGAAATTTTAATCAAATTTGCAGGGAAACTCTCCAAGTCTTTGAATTAATGGTGCACTTTAAACACAAACTGGATTTTTTGAAAAGGCTCGAAACAGAGTATTGGTAGCTATCAAATTTTAAAGGTATCCTCCCTGCGCGTACAGGGTATGAGATTTTTCTAACTGAGCCTGGACATTCATTCGAGCACAATGAAGGAGATCTCAGTCAAATATTATGGTTGGACATACTTTGTAGATATGCCATGTGCAATCTACATGTTCATTCAAGTTAAGGTTCAAACATAAATGTGAAAGCTATTGCAAGCATAGCAGGTTGGGTGAAAATACAGATGAAATTAAATGTAAAATCACTTGCAAAAAGGAAAATGGTCTTTTTCACTTTGTAAGGATTATTTTCAATCAGAAAGATTATCTTTACTGGTGAAGTAAGTTGCAGTGTTAAAGGCACATGTGAGATTATTTACAAAGGAAATATCAAGTTAAAATGTGCAACAACAAAGGGTATTTCAACCAAGTGAAATCTTATTCATGTGAGATACAAAGTGCAGAATAAAAAATATACAGCAAGTTTGAAGCAAGTCATTTCAAATGCAGAAAAAGTGGGAGGTGTTGGAGCCATCTTGAGATGACAAATGTTACAGTGGCAAAAATAGTAAAAGGGGATGATATTTTCAAATACATAGAAAAGGTGCAGATACAGAGATCATTTTTAGATAAGTTAAAAAGAGCAAAATGGGGACAAATCACAAAAATGGAAAATAAAAGGTTGCAGATGTAAAGGAAAATTCAGAAGATGACAAACTGCAAAAGGTGAAAAACGTGCAGCTTAAAAAAGAAAAATCAAACATTTTTCAAGAAAAGAAGAATATTGTTTTCAAATCAGTTCTTTTGGGGAGAGGGGACACTTGTCACCTGCTGAAAAAATGTGGAGTTTCCTCTTCTATATATTATTTCTTCTTCTTTGTTGTAGGGGTTCTGAAATTTCTTCATCCTAAGCTTGTAAATAACATTTTGTAATTTCCAGATTATGGGTTTTTGTGTGCAGGTTGTAGGAGTGATTCTTTGAAGCAATAATCAGTTAACTTAGTGTCTTCAGTCATAGTTTCGTGAATCTGTCTTCATATTGTATACATTTGGTCATTTAAATTGAATATATCAAGGATGTGTCAATTTATCTCTGTAATTTACTTGCATAGTGCAATGATCTCTTTCAAGGAAAGAGTTAAATTTCTTTACCCAAATAGTTGTGATCCTTTGTATATGAAATGGATGTGTGAAGGAGAGTTTCATGATCTCATAAGAAGGATTGGTTAATGTCAAGCATTAGCTTATTTTATGTCCACTAGTTGCATTCTCCTTGTTGCTAGATTTTCTTTTATGGTTTCACACTTGACTTTGTAACCCTGGAAATGGCACTAGTCTATTGTAAAGTCTAGGGAATGTTTTAGAATACATTCATACCCAAATATTACTTTATTTTCTTATTATTATAAATGGGTTTGAGTTGTGTTTTCATTCTTAGCTGTGTCTACAAGGTGTAAAATTGGAATAGAGCCAATTCTAAAAGCATTAATATATTCTGATGTATTTTCCTGAGAAGTATCTGCTAGTTAGTAATACATGTTGCTGGTAGTTTTATGTTCTTGAGTATTACAAAGGGGGTACCCACCTAGGTTTTGCAAAGCCCAAAGTGTAGGAGGGTTCATTAATCTTCATGTGAGCAAATTCTTGTAAGTTGGCCAATATCAGATTCATGTTGATGGGAGAAGGCTAATCCTTAGGTGAATCTGAACCATCGGTTGAAATAACCAACATAGCCTTTGTATCAAATCACCTTTCGGCATCACCTTAACAGGTGTTTTTACATTTCATGATAATTAGTTTCTCTGTGGTTTTTTCCATCTTGGGGTTTCCATGTAAAATATGGTGTTCTCTATTTCAGCGTTCCTATGTATTTCATGCTTATATTTACTGTGGATGTTTAATGTGCTAAATCGACAAATCTTAAGTTGTTATTGGAACTGTTTAAGTGTTAATCGATAGAGAGAAAAATTTTAATAGTTGTGTGACAATGACTATCTAAATGCATCATAACCATGCCAGAAGAATGAGACCCTTCAATTACCTCCCCCTTAGCCAACCTAATCATGAAATTTATTAATAAAAATAGTAACTTTGGGTTGTCGGGGTTCTCGATTCAACTCTCCTTTCAATGATCGAGGATATGCATATCCTCGTTAAAAATTGTATAGGCTCTCCATTAGTGTATGGTTTTGGGGATTGCGGGTGTTGACATCTCTAATCCTTTTGTGTTTCAAGGATGTCAACATCCTTGAAGATTATTGGGGATCCTTGAACCCTCAAGGGTCACAGGGTCCCTTAAACACCTGTTCGCTAAAAGGCAAAAGCTTTTCGGGGATACCCAAGATTTTTAAGATTTTCGGGGAAGCCCTTTGTGGGTTGGGCTTTTGGGAGTTGGGGGTGGTCGTGTCACCACGACACCTCCAAGTCCTTGAAAGTATGATCCCTGACCAAAATAAGGAGCGAACTTTTAGGGTTTTGGGTCATCATGGATGTGGAGTTACCTCAACATCCCCAACATTCTTGGATGATGACAAGTCGAAAAGAAAAGAGCAAGGCAGAAATAGGGAGTTTCACAAATCGAGGGTTTGGAGTTTTCAATTAATACTGAGATCCCACTTTTTTATTAGCAGATGTCCAAAAAATGAAAAAAAGGGGAAAAAATCAAGGCAAGGAAAAAGAGAAAAAGGGAAAAAACAAGGTGCTCCCTACTTGGTCAACTAATCAAGTGGGCATAAGTTGTGAGGCACAATAATTACCAAAGAACTTAGGATGAAGAGATGAAAGCTAATGATTACTTTATGAAATGTAGTTTAATTATTTAGCTTTGGAACTAATGAATGGAGCTCGAGTCCTTAAAGGCGAGAAATCCTAGAAGAGGTGCACAATAAATGTAGGAGATAAAAAAATACCCTGCACTATTAGAAAGAAATGTAAACAAACATGAACTAACAAGGCGAAGGAGCATAAGAGAAAGGGAATATGTATTAAAGAATTAGGTGGTGCAAAACAATCTCATTTTTTAACTCTCACATATGATATTTCAATTAGAAACTAGACATAAAATAAAACAATCAACTAAGCCAAATATAATACATTTAAATTGTAAATTGGCAAAGAAGGGAAGATGTATTTTGTATCTATTTCAGTTATGATGGATTGGATGATGTATAGGAATAACTTTCTTGTGGTTGTATTATGATATTGTGAACACTTACAAACGACTAGATAAAAAATTGAACTTACTATTTTATTCTTTTGGATGAGATCATAATTGCAATCCTATCCATCATTTTGTACTTCTGTCATTTTTAACAATTCTATCATAGTGTGCTTACATAGACATGAGAAATTCATTTGCATCAAACAACTAGATTATTTAAGATTGGATGTTGATTTTCACACATTTAAAAACTTGTTTATTCAAGCCCTTTTATTTTTCTCCATACTAATTGAATGACTAAACATTAGTATCTATACTTTAAAATGTCGATGTGAGCTATAATGAATGTTTTTTATTAGATAAGAAGGAAAAGGGCTTTGATCCCATAAGTTCATAACAAATCCAACTCAAACATCAAAAGTAAAACCATAGGGAGTATGCATAATGAATGCTTTGTTTTAAAGTAAAAGGTTGGAGTCGATAATTATATATTAATATTAATTCAAAATTTTACACCTCCATTCAGCGTGGGCACCGATAGGAAAGAATGGAGGGAAGAAAACCTTCGGGCTCACCCATATCTTATAAAAGATTGGAAAAGAAAGCAACTTGTTACATCAGCAACCACATCATCTAGCGGGTTGGGGAATGTCAGACCCCTACATCACAAGAAACCAAAATGAACCCCCCATGAACCCACATACATCCAATATATAACCCCCTGAGAAGAAAAGGACAAAAGAACATGGGAAGATGATGATTCCATCGTCGAGGAAGCCAGAACACCATCCTAAGTATCAAGAGGCAAGACCAATATTCACTATGAAGGTTGATTCCAAACCCCAAGTTGCATGATCGGTAGGAAAGAATCAGGAAGAATGTTATGATGCCAGTGGCAATATATCATCTCCAATACAACCATCTCGGTGTACTATGATGGTGAAGATAGCCAAGGAATCTAAAAGTAATGGTTCAAACACAAAAGGATCAGAAGAACCCATCAAGTGAGCATATTCCTGCACAACATAAGAAAGGCCACCATCCTGCAATGCATTCCAAATCATAGCAAAAATATCTCTATAACAATTGTTAACCAAAAATGTCTTTATATCAACCAGTCCTGCTATGGGAAAGCAACCCATATGAATATCATATGTCTGCAACAGTCTAAAAAAGAGGTCCTCATTGTAAATGTCATCAACCACAATCATTTGTGAGAAATCATAAACAAATTTGAAATCCAGAGAAAGATCCATCATAATAGTTAGGAATCAAGAGACAACCTAAGTTGGAAGGGCCTCGGGATTCCAAAGGATGCATAATGAATGTTATTTTGCTTTGCTAAATGTAAATTTGATGCTTGAATTATCATACATTGTAAATTCTTGATACTCCATAATCGTTATCTTAGGATCTTAGGTCATGTCCTTAAATTTGTCAACCTAGGCCTTATTTCATGTTAATTTATATGTAAATAGATAAATTATGGTAATTTTTTTAATTAGATCAAATAAGGGTAATTTTCTTAATTAGATCAATAAAGAATTTGTGGGAATCATATTTTTGAGAAAATATTGTACTACTAAGCATGTCCACATAACAAAAGCAGGACCATAATTGTATGTAAGATGTATTTCATCTTTATGTTTAACATAATCTGAAAAAAATAATGAACATGCATCTCCTATAAGATCTTCCTCCTTTTCAAAATATTGTACTATCTTTTTATCAATAAAATTAAACTAAAAATTAATTACATATTTTTACTTTATATATTATATATATAGAGAGAGAGAGGGGGGATTTTTAATTTAAAATATCCTTGAAATATTAGATTTTGTTTTTCAATAAAATGCTTTCATTCTTATAAGAATACAAAAAGTCCAATAAGAGTTAAATTATTATTATTAGACAGCGACTGTGGAGGGCAGAGGTTTCGCTTTCCAAAGTTTTCCAGTCACTCACGTTCCGTAAGTTGATTTTACAAGATTTTTTTTATCGCGTAACAAATATTCTTGTTCCGCGTGATACAACTCTCATTCCTTGAGAAGACTTCTGACCATTGGACTTGAATTTTGGAAAGCTTTTTCATTTTTTCTTTCTTGTTTCTTCGATCGTATGGAAAAAACATTTGCCAGCATTTTAATTATAATTCACCACACCTCACATTTTCCTCCACTTTAGAAGAAATGGGCATTCACAGATATTGATTTGATGGTATTGACAGTCCCAATTTGGTTTGCACTACAAAATGTTTGGATTGTCAAACATGCTATACTTTTTTCATACAGTCTAATTAAGATATGCCATGAAAAATACGGAATGACGGTTCAGAAATTTGGAAATAAATTACATAGGTGAAAACTATACCATTATTGTTGATATTGATATTATTTAAGAATATTGTGAAGAAAACCCATAATCAAAAGAACTATGCTTTAAATTTTTAAACTGTTAAATATATAATTGAAGGAAAAATATATTATTCAAAATTAAAAAAATCAACGATAAATAAATAATAGATTCAGAAATTTGGAACAAAACTAATAATCTTTCAATGCTATGCGAAGAATTTTAAAGAAGACGAAAGATGATAAGCAGAATGCAAATCTATTAAACATTATAATTTATCTGACTTACATGGAGAGGGCTGGAATCCTTCTTTTTGTTTAGTGGGAATAAGAGTTTTGAAGATCTAACTCCAATTAGAATCCATGGAAATGATGATAAGTATGTTATGTTAGGTGTATAAATTGGGTTTGCTAATGTGTTCGTTCCCTCCATTTGTTATGTTCCTTTCACTTGGTGGGAAGTTATATTCACTTGGTGGGAAGTTATATTGAATAATAGGTGCTCTAGGGTTTTGGCGCCAGGAGATAAATAGCTAGAACTTCTAGAAGATAAATTCCAGCCAGGGGACTTCATCCGTACCAAGAGAAGATTCAATGAGTGGCAACTATCTTAGAATAGAAGATTTGAGTTCCTCCCCTCTATAGAGATATGGAGATAAGGGCAACATTCTTTGGTAACTGTGCATTATTAGAGCATTACCTAGAGAAAGAGCATTTCAGATATGTATACCCACACATAACACTTTGTTGAATTGAATATGCAAAAAATCATTCAATCTGTGAGACAGCTAGTTCCAAGAAATTTAGGAGTTTAATAAGGTACACTAAAATCTATAGGACCACCTACTTGAAAATACTCCTAAAAAATGTTAGTAGCAACCATTGAATTTTGTAAGCAGCCACTCTCCATGGAGTCACAACCTTTGACAAAATTCATAATAAGTCAAGGATGAGAATTTTACATTTTAAGATTTACAGTTATATAATTCTACTATAATGGTGATATTTGCTTTTTCACTTAGTTTGTATTTATTTTAAGAAAATAGATTAAAATAATTGCATATTGATAAATAATGCAATATTGTATGAGGTTAGACTTATTCCTCTCGTCTTTACCTATCCTATCTATGTACATGCATATACATTTATTAATGTTTGTTTCATTTTTGTGAATCTTTCACATACATATTATATTTATTGCATTCTTTGTGACTATGTGTTTATTCTTCCATATATCTCACTAATTTGTTGTCTTTGATGATTCTTATGATTTCTAAAATTATATATTTTATTAAAAATTATATTCTCTCATCCTAAATAATTTAAAATTTTAAGTAATAATTAATGGAACACTAAAATTTGTTACATTAATTTAAAATTTTAAGTAATAATTAATAAAACACTAAAATTTATTGCATTAAGTGAATATCATTTAAAGAGTTTACATGATTTTTTTCGTATAAAACTATTTTTTTCTAATGCTTAACTAGAACATGTACCAAAGAAAAACTAAAAGTATTATAAATAAAAAATATTATATCTAATTATAGATAAATCTTGATTGTTATTCAGTTAGCTCCATGATCTATTATTTATTTAACCGTTCTGAATTATTCATACTACTCAGAAAAAGGACGATCTCTACATTGTTGCTCATGCATTCTCCTTTCTAGCCAGGAATATAATCATTCTTGATATGACATGTAAATTGGTATCATGTTTTTGAGGTTGTAGACTGCTGAATATTGAAGAACGAGAGGAAAACAATTCTTAAACATTTACACAATAGGAGAGAGTGCTATAAATAGGACTATATGTTAACATAGTTTGCATTGTAATGACGACATCATACTTTGCATTGTATTGTCAACATCATAATTTGCATTGTATTGAAACACTGTACATGAAAACACATGAATTGGAACAACTTACAAGCTCACAGAACTAGAATTTAACTTAATTTAACTTATGTTGGATTCGACAGGAAAGAAGACAAACTTGAAAGTATCAAACTAAAGGACTAAAACTTCTTAATGGAAGTTATAAACATCTAAAATGAAGAACTTTGACTGTCAGATGCCAATGTTCCTGTGGCATTGCTATCGTCCAGGAGTTGTGATATGGTGGCTGTCAAATTGGAAGCAGCTGCACCTCCCATCAAGCATGTCTTCAACCTCTCCAGGGCATTGGCTACATCTCTCATGGAAGGTCTCTCTCTTGGTGATTCAACACTACAAAGCAAACCAATATGAATAAAAGAAACAAGACATCTGTTGTCTTCCATGTTTTCATCCACATCTTTCAACAGCTCACTATCAACAATATCTGCCAACCTGTCTGGAAAAGCTGAACCCACCCACTTGTGCAAGCTCATGTCTCCCACAAACATGTCATCACTTGGCCTCTTCCTTGTAATCATCTCTAATATCAGAATTCCATAACTATAAACATCTCCCTTTATAGAAACATTCCCACCCAATCCATACTCTGCAATCAATTTGATTCATGAAATTAGTTAAAAACCAAGAAAATGATAAAGTCAAATATAAAAGGAAAAAGAAAAATTGTTACCTGGAGCAATATAGCCAATGGATCCTTTGAGTGCAAATGTTGTTGTACTCACTGAATCTATGGAATTTGGGGTAGCAATTAGACGAGATATACCAAAATCGGTGAGAAGGGCCGTCATGTTGGCATCCAAGAGCACATTGCTGGGTTTTAAATCACAGTGCACAATTTGTAGAGGACAATCATGATGTATATATTCCATGCCATGTGCTACATCTAAAGCAATGCTCAAACATTCACTCAACCCCAATTTATAAAAGCCTTCATCATCCCTCATCATCCCTGTCAGGGTGCAAATATTTGTCCAAGCTCCCATTACATGCAAATTCAAGAACCAAACCTTTCAAGTCAGGGTAGTAAAATGCACTTATGATTTTGATGAGGTTCCGGTGCCGAATCCTCCCTAACAATTTGCTCTCTCTCTTAAAACTTTTTAGAGATTCTTCATTATGCAAATTAAGAGTCTTGATGGCAATTACCTTACCATCCCTCAAGATGCCCTTGTAGACAGATCCAAAGTTACCCACTCCAACCAAGTTTGACTCATCAAATCCAGCTGTTGCAATGACAAGATCTTGATAAGAAAGCTTTGGATAGCTGAGCCTCCGAAAAAAAAAGCTTGAGGGACGGACTAGTTGCTTTGAAATTTTATGCCTCCATAGCATTCCTATAATAGAGAAGCATAATACAAAAACAATGGTTCCAACAACTGATAACACTATTTTTTTCAACAGGGAATGCCTTTTATGGATTTGAATTGAGCATGGAGGCAATGAATAGTTGTTTGGACCACATAGGCGGGGGTTTCCCATTAACAATATTACAACACTTCTGTTTGGAAACAACCCTGCTTCTGGAATCTGCCCTGATAGTTTATTGTAAGAAAGATCCATTTCTCTTGGAGGTTTCTTAATTTGGAGAGTGAATTTGGTATTGGACCTACAAAAGCATTGTGGGACAGATTTAGACGCTCTAATGCTGTGCAGTCTCCTAGAGAATTTGGAATGACCCCACTAAGTCTATTTCCAGATACATCTATGGCTTGAGCCATTACAATTTTACTCATCTCCTTTGGCAACGACCCTTCCAGAGAATTCCATGAAAGATTGAGGTAGAATTGCGGGTTTTTAAGGCTGGCAATGACTTCACCAGGTATCCTCCCCACTATTTTATTGTAAGATAAGTCAAGGAGCTCCAACTTCTGACATCCCTCCAAACTAACAGGGATCTCCCCTGATAACTTGTTGCGCTGAAGAAAAAGCCGCCTTAATTGCTGGCAGTTACAAAGAGAATCTGGTATTTTTCCAGATAACTGGTTGTGACTAAGATTCAAGAGTCCGAGATGTTTCAATTGACCTATCTCGCTCGGAATGCTTCCTTCTAGTTTGTTCTCATCCAGATACAATTCTTCCAACTGAAGGAATCTTTTAATTCCAGATGGAATATTGCCGCTGAAAAGATTATCGCCTAAATGCAAGTAGGTTAAGTTTGTCAGATTCACAATCTGTTGTGGTATGCTTCCGCTAATCATATTTTCTCCTAAATCCAAGTAATTGAAATTTGAAGACAGATGTCCTATGGATCGGGGCAATATACCTGTGAAATGATTGCGTCCCATATCTATTTCTTGCAAGTGAGAGCAATTTGTGAGAGCAGTGAGAAAGGCCAATGTGTTACTGCTCTCACTAACAAGTTGATTGGTGTGTAGGTAAAGCCTGGTTAGAAAGTTCAACTTACCCAACTCCATTGGAACCGTTCCACCCAGTCGGTTTGTATTTAAATAAAGTATTTTTAGACGAGAACAATTTCCCAAGGAGTTTGGTATGTTTCCATCAAGCTGATTTCCCCATAAACTAAAGTATTCCAAATTGGGGAGCTTGGTACCAATTTTCCATGGAATATGTCCGCTTATCTGGTTTACAGATAAATCTAATCGAATCAATTTTGAAAAATTTGTTAGAAAGCTGGGAATGGGGCCTGATATATTATTTTCATATAGGTAAAGATACTCTAGGTCAGTGAGGATCCCTAATTCAGGAGGAATGGGGCCTTGGAGATAGTTTCCTCCCAAATGCAAATAAGTCAAGGAAGACATATTTCCTAAAAAACTAGGAATGGGGCCATGGAGATGGTTTTGGCCCAAAAACAATATAACTAAAGCGAACATATTTTTGAAAGAGTGCGGAATGGTACCTGTGAGAGTGTTACCGCCCAAGGCTAGGTACTTCAAACTTGTGAGAAGGCTGAGCTCAGAGGGAATGCTGCCATGCAGTTGGTTCCATGAGAGTGCCAGGAAATACAAATTGCGGCAAGCAGAGAGAGCGGGCGGAATGATTCCTTGTAATTGATTGTCGGCCAATATGAGTATCCATAGATTTGTGAGTTGGCTGAGTTGAGGTGGAATGGTAGCAGTGAGATAGTTGTGGGAGAGATCAAGGGATCGAAGAGATGAGAGATTCCCCAGCATAGGAGAAATGCTGCCATCTAAATTCATTAGAGTTAAATTGATGGAACGGACAGAGTGAGAATTGGAATGACAGGTAACACCAGTCCAGTTGCAGAAGGGGTGAAGGGGAGTCCAGTCAGGCAGAGAAGTGCCATTGCTGGAAACGGAAGCTTTGAATCGTAAGAGCACTTCTTGTTGCTGCTGATGATGAGAGTGATGATTGAGATAATGAGGATGAGCGGAGATTAAAAACATGGAAAGCATTATAACTGACAACAAAGGAGCAGCCATGATAGACCAAACTACTGAGAGGCAGGGCAAACACACAGGTAAGCAACTAAATGGAATGGAGGAGGAATAAATAGATTGCCTACAAAATACTGTGAGACCCGCCGTGTTATACAATGCCACATCGATTCACTTTAACATTAATTTGAGTTGAATTTCACAACATTAATTTCATTGTTATAGTTTTCTTTAAAAAAATATATTATCATATTGAATAAAAATCTGTTCTTCAAATTATCAATTATTCCTTACATATTGTCATACATTTTAAATGCATTATTAAATTAACAAGTTTATACCATTGGTAATAATAGAAATTACTATCTACATATTGAAATTTCATTAATTGTGTTGAAGTACGACTGGGAGAAAATTGTTTCACTATGCAAATAAATGTATAGAATATAGAGATCACCTTTTGATAACCCTACCTAGACATGCATAGTGTAAGCCTCTCATAAATGTAATATTTATGAGTTAACTTTGAGAATTAAGAAAAAAAGAGAGATCATGATAAGAGTTAGGCCCCGTTTGTTTGGCGGAATTGGAATTGAGTCAAAACCTTATTATCACAAAATCAGGTTTTGAAATCCCGGTTTTGCATCTTGGGGAATTGGAATTTGACTCAAAACCTTATTATCGCAAAACCAGGGTATGATTTCTAATTCCACCTATTTAGTGGGAAGATGATGCCACTCATTTTGGTGTCTAAACCTGGTTTTGCTTGACGAATCCGGAATTGCAATTTAGAGAAACAAACAGTGGATTTGCAAAAACAAGAAGTGTCACTCCCAAAAACGGGAAGTGTCACTCCCAATTCCGTGAAACAAACGGGGCCTTATGGTATGCAACCCTTCAAGTGAATGATGAACCCACTCCTAGATTCGTGCTCACGATACTAAATAAAGAGATTTATCTTGGACTGGTTCTTATTTCTTTCCTTCCTCCAATTCTTGGATTTAAAATATGATACATGATACTTGTCTATTAGCATAGCACATCCATTAAAGGAATTTAAACACACATGCATAGTTATTAGAAACATATTACCCATGTACATGGAGTTAAAATAATATACCTATATGATTCAGATCACTATATATCTTGTGATACAAGAAAAGTTAATATTATATTTAAAGTGTTACAAAAGTTCCTCTCTTTGCACTATTCTTAGATGTATCTAAAACAAAAATCTTAGGCCAATATATAGGAGAATGACACCCCTATTGTCCCTCTTGAACTAAGGCCCCGTTTGTTTCACGGAATTGGGGCGGAATTAGAAGTGACACTTCCCATTTTTTTGAAATCTGGCGTTTGTTTCGCTAATTTGCAATTCCGGATTCGTGTCCCAAAACCGGGTTTAGCAGGCATAATGAGTGGCAGCATCTTCCCACCGAATAGGTGGAATTAGGTTTCATATCCTGGTTTTGCAATTCCAATTAACCCCATCATAATTTTCATCAGGTCCACCGAGACTGTGGGGATTGTAAATTGAAAGCAAGGTTTTGTAAAGAAAGGTTTGCAAGGTTTGCAGTGTTTGCGAATAATACAATGTTTGAAACCGCGAGGGAAGCTGTGGGGATTGTAAAGCAAGGTTTGCGAATAGGGTTTGCAGTGTTTGAAACCATGAGGGAAACATACATGGTGGTTTGCGAGGGTTTGCAGTGTTTGCAGTGTGTTTGCAGTGGTTGACCTAATCCGCGAGGGAAGCATAGAAATCTTGACAATCGTGGATAAATCTTGACAAGGTTTTCAGTGTTTCAAACCGCGAGGGAAGCATATCAAATCAGTCGTTGATAAATCTTGACCTAAAGTTGTTTCAAACCATGAGGGAAGCATATCAGATCAGTCATTGATAAATCTTGAACTAAAGCGAATTTCTCACCGGTTTATTTGATCTGCTTCATAGGTAAGCATCTTTTATGCCACTGGTTTTAAGTGGGTTAGTCTGGGTTTTGGGTTTTACTGAAATGCGCTTGATTAAAATTAATGCACCGAAGACTATTTGTAAATTGAATATGAGTCAGCCTAAATCCACCTGTAACATTTAAAATAGGAATATGCTGGAAAAACACTTTAAATGACCTGGAAGGGACAGCTTAAAAAGTAAAATCAAATGAAACAACCCCGTCAAATCCAATAATAATTGGTTGAAGCTTACCTTCATCACATACTCAGTAAGCAGCCCAAAAAATGCAATGTAAAGGTACGTCAGTGTGTTCCTAAAACCACTGTAAATGTCCAGGCTTTGTCGGTAATAAGTCCGTTATTAATGTGGCCCAAAACTTTTTCTTTCTCTTAAATGCTTTGAGTTCTATTGCGTTGCCATTCGTCTGCAACTCCGAGATCCAGAGATTTATTCTCGCCCTGTGTTTCAATGATAACAGTTTTCTCTGTAAAGGTACGTTTACCTTTTCCAAAAAAAAGAAAGAATTGTGTTTGAAAGAAACAATTTTCGAATATCCGTGTAAAAGATAGGAATGTTGATTTTATTTTGCTTATGAGGGTTAAATATTTACGCCTACTTTGTTTTAGTCAAATTTAACTTGAAGTTTTGCTAAAAAAGAGTGTAATTTTCCACCAATTGTTGTTTTTATCCAAAATATTCTACCTTCAGAATCCCCCTTTTGAATTCAGTTCATTCTTGAGCTGTTTAGAGTCTCTTAACAACAATTGTTTGTTTCAGTGTGTTCCTAGACTATATGGAGTGCCATGATCAATGATTCCATTTTATTAACTTTCAACCTCATACCAGACTGCAATTTATTTTTGGTAATTTACGATTTCAATGGATTAAATGACCCAATAAAACAAGTGTCCTTGATGCACATTGTGTTGTTAGTTTTAGATAATCTCAAACTCCATCTTAGAGATTGATCCAACAAGATTATCAGAAGATGAATTCTTTAGTTCAACTACACTTCTTATCACTAGAGGGCTATATGAGAGATTTTTACAGCTCTTTCTAATACTGCATTTTTCTTCAGCCCTTTCAAAATTTTGAGATTCGTTTTAATTAACAGTGAGATGGTTAGGATATCACCTTCCTTTCGGTTTTGTCTTTTTGTTTGGAAAAAGGTGAGAAGGAAGATCTATTTATTGATATTCATAAGGAAACATTTTTTTCGGTTCGAAGGAAACTAAGTAGCCTGAAACAGGACAGTACTGGCCCTCATATTTATAACCATATTCAAAACTTAACTGATAGTAGCCAGTAGAATTATCATCAACAAACTGTCTAACAAGCTATTTAAGTCGAGGAATGTTCTATATAAAAAACTATACACACAATTCATAATTCTATGCAGATCAGCCTCTGCTCATGCAAGTTAAGCTCTATAACAATACTCTACCTCTGTTCATTAAACGAATGCCCTCTTACTGTAGTTCATCCTTAAGACTAGAAACAAAACCAAAAATGGAGAAAACCAATGCGGAAGAGTCACTCCCTCTTGCCTTGCTTACTCAATTCATGAGACTCTCCTCTAGGCTATCATAGATTGCTCTAATGCCAAAATTAATGAAGAAAAGTCCCTGATCTACAGGTTAAACTCTAAAGCAATACTCGACCCCTGTTCATTAAACTCAAATGGAATGTCGTATTCCTGTAGTTAATGCCAAAGATTAACAATAATATTTAAAATGTAAAAAATGATTGTGGAAGAATCAGAGTTAGGTTGTGCCAAAAGTATGTATGGCAAGGTTTATTAATTATCAAAAACAAATAGAGATAATGAATGCACATTGTAGAAGAAATTTTGAATAATCCAAAAGAATAATCATGCTATCTTCAATACATCTATTTTCCATTGTCCATAGGTCACTACATCACTTGCTTCTAAAAAGGGACTCGAAACACCTATTAAAAAAGGTTCCAAAAACAAAATCTAATTTCCCCAAAATAAACCCACAACAACCACCATTAGAGGCCACTATCAAAACAAAATTTAACAAAATCTAAATAAAGGGACTGTGGGAGATCTGAGGACACCACTGTAAAGAGGGAAGTTACATCATATTTGAACAAGAGCATTTGGGGGCATGCCCTCTCTCGAAAAGAAACTGCATGAAAGAATTAAAAATTGCAAATTACTAGTAATAGAACCCATTGGGAGAAGTCCAAAAGTAAAACCCCCTCCATGCTTCATATTTATGTCCAAAAGTAATACTAGGCTGCGATTTGATGTTGGGGGTCAGTTTTAAAGATTTAAGCCGCATTCTGAAAATTTAAATCTATCACGGAAGCTTGCTCCACTTTCATATGATTTGAACCTTGTGACTTAATGTACCCACAAAATCTCGCCTGCAGCACATTCTCATATTGATTCTTACTCATGCAAAGTACCCCAGCCACATTCCAGTGTAAGCATAGTATTCCAATGTTTATGTATTGTCCTATTGGGTTCAGTGGAAAAGCTTGAACTTCAATTACACTCTTTGGAGTCTGCATGTATCTTCTCTGAACTTTTACCTTACTTGATAGCGTTCATTGTACTCTAGATTAAATATATGCCTTTGGTCAGAGTAAATTTGTTTCTATGGAGAAGATAAGGGATCTCAACTATGTTGTTAGTTTG
>MU223248.1:753739-764249 GCA_018584345.1 Thuja plicata
TTTGGATCCCATAATGTGGAATTGGAATAAAAGGTTATTTTTTATTTTTTTAATTAATTTGAACAATATGTATTTTTAACTTGTGTACACACATACACATACACATACACACACATACATATACACACATACACACACACGTGTGTATATATACACTTATATGCACACATACACACATATATGTGTGTATATACACACAAATGTGTATATACACACACATGTGTGTATATACATGTGTGTAATGTGTATATACACACACATGTGTGTATATACATGTGTGTGTATATGTGTGTGTATACACATGTGTGTATATACATGTGTGTAATGTGTATATACACACACATGTGTGTGTGTATATACACATTACACATGTGTGTATATACACATTTGTGTGTACGTGTATATACACATTTGTGTGTACGTGTATATACACATTTGTGTGTATACACATGTGTGTGTATATACACATTACACACATGTGTATATATACACACGTGTATATATATACATACCCACATTAAAAAAAAAATTTAAAAAAAAATTTATAAAAAAAGTAAAAATTAATAAAATAAAATAAATTTGAATCCATAAAAAGCTTATTCTCGAATAAGAAATGAATTCCAGCTTTTTTTTAGAATTAACTTATGATGGAATAAGCCCCAAAATGGGGATAAGTTTTCTAATTCGAGAATAAGGAAAATGCCCACAAACAGAGAATAAATTTATTCTAGCATTAACTAATGCTTATTCCAGCTTATTCCAGTTTAATTCCTTGCGCCAAACGGGCCCCTAGTTATCGAGGAGAGGTGACCAACAACACCTCAAACTATCCAACTAACTAAAAAGCAACCTATACAAAGAGAGCTTCTGTCTCCTTGATATGAATTTCTTTTAGGCCAACCAATCATCAAATGACTATAATTTCTACTAATTATCATAAATTTATTGTACTACTTCCCACAGTGCATTTAAATTACTTATTATTTAGCAATCAATCATGTGAATGCCTGCAAATACTTAAGACTTATTCCCAAATTATAAAAGTTATAATTATTACTTTACCTTCACTAACAATCGTCAATGATATATGTGTCTATCAATAATTATTTGTTGTTTAACATACATTCCTTAAAAATTGTTGTAATGTCCCCCATTTGGGTCCACTCTTAATTTTCCCTCAAATTCGCAATAAGGGTTTGGGTTGTATTTCGAAATTACAATTTACTTGGTCTCTTTAATGGTCCTTACTAGGAAGTGACGATGTTTCCAGCCGTTAAATAAGACAACCTTTGATCTCTCCTTTGCTGAAAAACTATATTTATTATTTATTTCTAATTCTCCTTTGTTGAAAAACTATATTTATCCTTTATTTCTTTCTTTTATATGATCTGTATAAAGGTGTAATCTTTCCTGATTCTGACACATCTAATTGTTTTCTCCAATTACTCCCCCTTCAATCCTTGTCCGTTGCCATTGTTAGTTTATATACGGGAATGCTGCTTGCGTGAGTATGATTTTTCTGACTGTATCCAATATCGGTGGAAACCCAGCGATCTCTTCCCAATACAAATGTACTCACTCCCTTATCAGTGAGATAGCCAGTTTTGATCATATGTCGATTCTGAGATCATTAATGTTGATGTTTTATAACTATTTCTGATTCCTCCCTCTCTTCTTATTTATTTATATTCCTTTTTGGATTGGGAATGTATTCTCATTTATATCTAGTCCTTCACGTCTCTTTAGAGAGAGATGTATTTTTGGATAAATTCAAGTTTTACTAATATATTACTATTAGTTGTTAAATATTATTTTTATTTGGTTTAAATAATTAAATATTGTAATATTAATATTATAATATTAATCTGGCAGAGGCATCTTCAGAGGAACATCAAGAGGAAGAAAGTGGCTCTTCTAATCTGGGAGAAAGTTCAAAATCTAACTCTGCAGTTAGTACCAGAGATAAGTCCGCTGGGACTTGTTGGTTTTTGTATTGTTTATATCTTTTTCTTTGTTTTTGTTTTAAACTTCTGAACTTGAGAATTATCCATTGAGCTTAGGTGCTCTTGTTGGGTTCACAATTCTCTTGGTGGGATTGGGTTTTGAACTGGCTAACTCTTTTTTGTCCGTTTTCATTACTGTTTTTCAGTTTCTTAATACAAATATCTCGGCTTCGACCCCTTATTGATCAAATAATATATATTATAATATTTTAGAAGAGATCAAATATATATTTTAGTTATTATCATCTATTATTTATTTATAAAGATCTTATAATTATATTATATTAACATATTACATTAACTTTCTTTTCTGCAATATAACATTTCAATTTAGGGCTTGAGCGTTGTTGGTTTTTTTGGAAAAGTTTGGACTCTGATGATTAATTAAATATTTGATGCATATTTACATCAAAAAAATATTAAATTATATTATTTATTTAATTATATATCTTCATGATTTAATATTATTATTTATTTATTTATATTATGATTATATTATATTATTTATTTATTTGATTATTATGATATCGTAAATAAGGTTTCAACGAGGGGACATGACATTTGTAACAAAGTAATAATTCAACAATTTATATTTACTAATTCCAATCCACCTTTATCATAGGTTTAACAAAGTAAATGTACTTTCTAGTCTATGTGATACTTCTAAATTGTTTAATAATAACTCTTTAGAATGATGAATCAATTGTCCAAGCTCCCATTACATGAAAATATTGTAGTACTAAGCATGTCCACATAACAAAAGCAGGACCATAATTGTATGTAAAATGTATTTCATCTTTATGTTAAACATAATCTGAAAAAAAATAATGAATATGCATCTCCTATAAGATCCTCCTCCTTTTTAAAATATTGTACTATCTTTTTATCAATAAAATTAAACTAAAAATTTTATATATATATATATATATATATATATAAGGTTTTGAAAATTAAAATACCCTTGAAATATTAGATTTTGTTTTTCAATAAAATACTTTCATTCTTATAGGAATACAAAAAAAGTGCAATAAAAGCTAAATTATTATTATTAGACAGCGACGCGACTGTGGAGGGCAGAGGTTTCGCTTTCCAAAGTTTTCCAGTCACTCACGTTCCGTAAGTTGATTTTACAAGATTTTTTAATTGCGTAACAAAAATTCTTATTCCGCGTGATATAACTCTCATTCCTTGAGGAGACTTCTGACCTTTGGACTTGAATTTTGGAAAGCTTTTTCATTTTTTCTTTCTTGTTTCTTCGATCGTATGGAAAAAACTTTTGGCAGCATTTTAATTATAATTCACCACACCTCACATTTTCCTCCACTTTAGAAGAAATGGGCATTCACAGATATGGATTTGATGGTATTGACAGTCCCAATTTGGTTTGCACTACAAAATGTTTGGATTGTCAAACACGTTATACTATTTTCATACAGTCTAATTGAGACATGCCATGAAAAATACGGAATGACGGTTCAGAAATTTGGAAATAAATTACATGGGTGAAAACTATACCATTATTGTTGATATTGATATTATTTAAGAATATTGTGAAGAAAACACATAATCAAAATAATTATGCTTTAAAGTTTTAAATTGTTGAATATATAAGGAAAAATGTATTATTCAAAATTAGAAAAATCAATGATAAATAAATAATAGATTCAGAAATTTGAAACAAAACTAATAATCTTTTATTTCAATGCTATGCTAAGAATTTTAAAGAAGAGGAAAGATTCAATGAGTGGCAACTATCTTAGAATAGCAGGACTTGAGTTCCCTCCCTCTATAGAGATATGGAGACTTGTGCATTATTAGAACATAATCTAGAGAAAGAGCATCTGAGATACATATATGTATATCCACACACAACACTTCATTGAATTGAATATGCAAAAAATCATTCAATTTGTGAGACGGCTAGTTCCAAGAGATTTAGGAGTTTAATAAGGTACACTAAAATCCATGGGACCACCTACTTAAAAATACTCCTAAAAAATGTTAGTAGCCACCATTGAATTTTGTAAGCAACCACTCTCCATGGAGTCACAACCTTTGACAAAATAAATAATAAGTCAAGGATGAGAATTTTACATTTTAAGATTTATTAATGTTTGTTTTATTTTTTTGTGAATCTTTCACATACATATTATATTTATTACATTCTTTGTGACTATGTGTTTATTCTTCCATATATCTCACTAATTTGTTGTCTTTGATGATTCTTATGATTTCTAAAATTATATATTTTATTAAAAATTATCCTTTCACATCCCAAATAGTTTAAAATTTTAAGTAATAATTAATAGAACACTCAAATTTGTTGCATTAAGTGAATATCGTTTAAAGAGTTTACATAAAAAAAATTTCCAAATTCATAATAAGTCAAGGATGAGAATTTTACATTTTAAGATTTACAGTTATATAATTCTACTATAATGTTGATATTTGATTTTTCACTTAGTTTGTATTTATTTTAAGAAAATAGATTAAAATACTTGCATATTGATAAATAATGTAATCTTGTATGAAATTAGACTTATTCCTCTAGCCTTTACCTATCCTATCTATGTGCATGCATATACATTTATTAATGTTTGTTCCATTTTTTGTGATTCTTTCACATACATATTATATTTATTGCATTCTTTGTGACTATGTGTTTATTCTTCCATATATCTCACTAATTTGTTGTCTTTGATGATTCTTATAATTTCTAAAAATATATATTTTATTAAAAATTATCGTCTCTCATCCCAAATAATTTTAAATTGTAAGTAATAATTAACAGAACACTCAAATTTGTTGCATTAAGTGAATATCATTTAAAGAGTTTACATAATTTGATTGAGATCTCCTTCATTTGATAACCCTACCTAGACATGCATAGTGTAAGCCCCTCATAAATGAAAGATTTATGGATTAACTTTGACAATTAAAAAAAAAAGATCATGATAAGAGTTATGATATGCAACCCTTCAAGTGAATGATGAACCCACTCCTAGATTCGTGCTCACGATACTAAATAAAGACATTTATCTTGGACTAGTTCTTATTTCTTTCCTTCCTCCAATTCTTGGATTTAAAATATGATACATGATACTTGTACATTAGCATAACACATCCAGTAAAAAGGAATTTAAACACACATTTATATGGATATAGTATGTGGATTGTTAACAACATTTTCCAAACGTTGTCTACTTGTTTGTGTTCCAATAGGTGTTTCATTTGAAAAAAGTTGTTGCAGATCTGGCCATTTTGTGTCTGCAACACTTAGGGTGAAGAACAAAGTGGGCGAGCCTATTTGGTTTATCATGTTTGTTAGTTTTGAACTACGCTTGTTCCAGTATAGTCTTGTACCTCTGATTGAAGATCCAAAGTGCATAAGCTCTTCTGCAATCTGTGAGTTAGGTAGGTTTTGTAGGTGTGCTTGGAGATTTTCAATAGTTGTTGGTATATTGTCTTCAACATTTTTCTTCATAAAAACACTTGCAATTCCCTGTGTTCGATGTCGCAACATAAGATTGTAAATGAAGTATCAGAATCGAGGATGCTGTCCAAATCATTGATCTTTAAACCTTAATAAGTGTACAACATATTCATGGAATTGTACTTGTTTTAGACGTGGTTGCATGTATTGTGATGTTCCTTTCAGAAAGAGTGTAGGAAATGCCATATCAAGTAACCCTTCTGTATTGTATTCATTAATTGGGGTAGTTTCAATCTTAGGCCAGTAAATAGTGTTTTCAGGTATATCTTCAATTTGTAACGTATGTTTTATCATTTCAAGCTCACAAGTTTCATTTGGCATCCTAGAGATGAATGATGATGTGTGAGCTGCACTGCATTCTCTTTGGTCTTCTAAGGTGTCCACTTCAATGTTTGGTATCATAATATCACATTCTGTTTCAATGTTGTTCAACATGGTTGAGCTATCAGTGCTTTCTTCTGGTAAAGCCGATAAACAAGTAGCGTCTATTGTAACATCAGAATAGTGAGGATCATGGCTGATTTTATATAATAATGCATCTCTTACACGGCTTCTGCTCACATAACAATCATAATACTGTGCTTGATTGTGGAGCCTTCTTACAATAAGTACATCAAGGTCACTGATTTTGTGGGGAAGAACCTTGGTAATGCTTTTTATGTCTTGTGCGAAACTTATTGTGTGTCCATGATATTTGTATTGTCCGCCAAATACTTGTGTAACTTGTATAATTGGGTTGACTCTGGCAATAAGCATTTCTTCTACTTGGGTTAACCTTTTTAGAATGTGAGGTTGTTCTCCTGGGTCCATGTTGTTTACTGAAGAGAACCAATGTACACCATTCTCTCTGAAACACCTTTTGCAATTTGTCTGTAAGTTTGATCTTTGCACTAACATGCTTGGGTAACTTTCATTACATATTGTTCACTTTTGTAAGTTGGAGAGTTCATCTATCCTTTGACGAAATCTCCATGTTGCCATAGAACTGTCTGTATTGTTTATGTTCGTTATTTATTCCCTCGATGGCATTTCTGGTGCATTTGTTTGGCTGGTTAAGGTTTGCATTTCTTCTTGCGCATGTCTCTCTTCCCAATTGCACATACGGTATCTTTGTTCAGGATTATTTGTTCTGTGTTCAAAATAATCCTGAACAAATTTGGAAACGATTGCGGGCTAAAATCTCATCTCTGTGAAGTGCATAGTATTCCTGATTTCTTATTTGTTTACTTTGTTGTGCATGTTCCTTTTGTTGATTGTATGTTTCATGATTTACATTGCATGAGTCTATTGTTTCTACATTATTATTTGTTAAACTATTCTGAGTCCCTATTTCTAAATTGTTATTCGTTAAACTATTCTGAGTCCGAGCTATTTTTTTGGCCTGTCTACGGGCTAGAATTTCATCTTTGTGAAGGACATAATATTCTCGATTTCTTCTTCAGTTTTCTTGTTGCGCAAGTCCCTTTTGTTTGTTGTATGATTCACACTCTGTGCTAGGTATCTCCATCGATTATATACTGCAAACATTCAAATATAAGATATATGATAAATGAATTGCAAAATACAAAAAATCAATTACAAAATAAAAAAAATCAAATGGTCTGCGCAAAACAGTAGTAACATGTTTTCTTAATCAAAGAGTAAGCATATTAAGAAGTAACCAAGTTACAACTTCTTACCTGAATATGAAATTTTATAATGAATTATATTAGCATACAACCTTTTACTTGTTATGAAATCTTGGTTTTGGGCTTAGTATTCTCTGTTTTATTATTTGTTTACTTTGTACTAATGGAGTTTTGTATTTGAAATACAGTTTGATTATAATCTGCTTCTTCTGCTTCATAATTCACAATGTTGAATTGCCTTGGTTTCGAACCCTGTGGCCTTGTACAAGGATGCAAACTTGGAAAGCCTTTACTTGGAATTAATATTGAGTTATTATGACATATATCTTACATACAGCAGGCTAGGTTTACAGTATTTAGGTGTTCTGCACTTAAGTTTAAAAGATCATGGTAAATCTAAGGGGATTTATATATCTGGAAAACAGAACAACAAATGCTGCTCACCTTGCTGTTTTCTGTACTTTTTCTGTGCATTGGAGTGTGTGAGAAGAAACTATGAAACACCATCACCAATTCTAGTGACTTCATGCACCTGTGTGTCTAGAAGGTGGCATGGATATGTTTCTTGTACATTCGGTGAAACTCTATGAGCCAGAGATTTGAGCCATGTTTCCAGATTCATCTTGCTCAGCTTTCTCATTATACCATATTAATGGTGTTATGAATCAAAGATCTTCCTCAGCTTTCTCATTATACAATGTTTCTTCAGCCTTCTACAAATATTTTCCTCAGCTAGGGTTTCTCTAACATGGTGTTATCAATCAAAGATCTTGTTCATGGTAATCAAAGATTGTGTTTGTACAAGTTCTTTGTTTTGTGAGCACAAGACTAAGGTGTAGTGATTTATGTTCCATATTTTCAGGTGTCATATCATTCAAGTGCTCATTCACATTCAAATGTGTTAAGACATAAGTGCTAATGTAGTAGTTTCTGATTTTTTGCAGGTTTACTGGGCACACATTCCAAGAAACCTTGTTCCCAATTGTAATATAGAGGAGTTGTGCCTCTTATATCTTTTATCTCCTTCGATGATATGTCCAAGTTATTCTAAGGTCTTGAAATCAGACGTGCATGCATATGTCACACAGACAGGAGCTCTGGATGTTGAAATGGCCAAATTAGAAACAGAGAAGATAAAAACATTCAGCCCTACCACCATGTGCTAGGATGAGGGCTTCATATTGTTGTTGCTTTCAGCTATTCAAATTTACTTGACATAGCCATTTAAAACATAATTCCTAATAGAGAGATAAAATTTGATTGAGGTAGTTCATATTGGAAATTTACTTAAGATAGCGAGAGAGAGTTTCAAATTCCAGGAACAAAATAGATGTAGATTTTTAAGGCAAATTTGTTATACATTTTAAAATTGATTTGAGTAAGCTGATTGCATCTCTACAAGAACGCATACCTGCTACTGTATCCCCTTTATACCGCTCTAGATGAAGGCTGTAGTAGATAAAATATATCAACACATTAGGCAAGGATGTTAGAATGAGAATGGAATTCTCAACATTGTACTGGGATTGAAAGGATTAAGGGCTTCAACACAACTTTTCATAGACATGATATTATCATTGATAATGTTGTATATGTCATGTAACAAATCAACACCATTTTCATCATTTTTCAGTCATCCTCCTCAACCCTTCAATCAAGGGGATTACCTCACCATTAGAATGTTCTTGACCCATCCAATGTTCAGGATTTTCCAAATCATTGATAAGCTTATCCACTTGGGTAGGAGATTCTCTTATTATAGAGTCATCCACATCATGTTAAAATGAGAAAAGTGATTTAAATAATGTTAGGTATGTCATTGGTAGGCATAGAGGTATCACCTACTTTCTCATCAATAATTTTAGTGGACTTAGGGTCTACACCTTCTAGAGAGCCCATAGTATAGGGGAGAAATGTTTTACAAGATATACTCAGACTGGATTTATTTAGAAGGCATTAGAAACTTTCAAGCAAATGCAATTTGAACGTATAAATCCAAGGTGTACAATCTGTGCAATAAGGGACAGATGAATTTTTTTTTAAATGTTGTAGTTGCCACTGTCTTGATTGACATGCATCAGAAATGTAGGACAGACAAAGCACATGACCTGTTTCAGACAAATGCCTTAAAGAATTGTATGCAAATGCAATTGGCGGTGCACACAATTGGCTGGTGTAAAGCCGAATTCCACAACCTTTACAAGCATCCTCCGTACTTGTGTCAAAATGGGAGCTTTGAAACAGGGCACGAACATCCATCTATAAACTGGTGACTACTGCAATTAATATTTTCTGTGCTAACGTTTATTTCAATCAGTCATTTTATTAACTAAGCACCACAGATCCCAACTTGATCTGCCAACCTAAAAATAAAAAAGAAACAAAAGAAAACAGTATCAAATAATTCAAAAGTACCTATCAATATTGGGCAAAAAGAATCATGAATATTGCAAAACCTAACATAAATAGGTATTTCTATCAAAGAAAAATGGAAAAGAGACATTCTTCAAGCAATAAAATGATTGACAAACCTCAAATTTATTTCAGGCGTTGGCGAATAGTATAAGTTTGGAATCTAAAACTGTAGAAGCTGTTTCAAAAGCATTGGCGACATATCCTCGGCAAGCACTGAAATGCTGTGTCTTACCCATTATAGCGGTAAATACCCAGACTTATCTCTAACCCCAAGCTGTCTATGCAAGACACCGCAAACATGGGCGACATATCGTGGCAAGCATTGAACTGCTGTGAGGCAAACGTGGAAGCCAGGAAAAATGAAACTCTGGAAACTGCTCCTGTCAAACATCTCGGGAAAATAGACGTCGTCGGCGGGAAAAATCATCCGGCTGCTGAACAGGTGGATTGTCTTAAGTGACGAATTCCGGTCAGGGTATGCCCAAGGGGAGTAGCCTATCGGCTAAATAATCCGTGAAATTTTCATTTCCTTGTGTGAAAATGGCCACCTCATCCATGAGATTAAATAACAAGGATTGATATCATAGTTTCTTAGGGCCTGTTTGGTTGGGGAATAGGAAAATGAAACAAATCATGGTTATCTATAGCCTGGTTATGCAAACCCTGGTTTTCATTTTTTGGGACTGTTTGGTTGCCCTGGAATATGGATTTGTAAATCCACATTCTCTGTTTGGTTGTCAAACTGAAAATAGGAATTGGAATTTGTGAAATTCTCATTCTCTGTTTGGTTGGACATTTTCGAACTGAGATTGGAATGTAGATCTCCATATTCTCTGTTTGGTTCTACTTCGAATCAGAATAGGAGTTTGGGTCTCCATATTCTTCGTTTGGTTGTTCATTTTGAATTGGAGTTGGAATATGACACCAAATTTTTTTAATATTTTTTAAATTAATTTATTTTGATTAATTTA
>MU223248.1:764349-784408 GCA_018584345.1 Thuja plicata
AAAACGTTAACATTTGTTCAATTAATATTTCCCACGCCTTTTGATGAAGTCATTTTCAAGGTCTAGTTCAGAGGAAGGATTCAGAAAATACCTCACGCAGTCCTTCATGCACCAGCAGAGCCAAAACACAGAGGAAAAGTGCAGAGCGTCGCTACACAACAAAAACGCAGCAGAGCCAAACCCTAGTCGTAAACGCGGAGAGCAAAAATGCAAACCATGGAGTTTTAAATGGGGTTTAAAACCCAAACCGTGGAGTTGCCCGGATCCGACGGGATTATAAAATTTTGTTTATTTTAGACACATAACCGTGGATTCCAAATTCATTCCACCTCCTGAGGTTGAATTGTGAAATCCACGGTTTTGGCAAAATGGGGTTCTAGAAATCCACATTCCCATTCTAAAAAAGGGCATCCAAACAAAGAATTGCACCCCATAACCGGGTTATGGGCGGCATAACCCGGTTATGGGGTGCAACCAAACGGGCCCTTAATGTGTTGTTTGGAAAATGACCAATTAAAGTATGTTTTCGTGGACTTCATGTTGTTATTCGACATCATTCTTTTGAGATTGCTGACAAAGGATGTTTAATCAATACTCATTAAATCTTCATCAAATCTTCTCCGTATGTCGTTCAGTGTTTAGACACTAATACTCTTGGTGCCATACTCATTAAAATCAATGAATTTTAAGGTTATTTGATTATTATTTATCTCTTTTTTTTAATTTATTATTAAATCCTTTTACAATAAGGTTTTAATCAATTTTCTTTATTTGTCACTTTTGTCTTTCAAAACATTGGTATGAAATAGTTGGAGATATCACAAATAAGGTTTCAACCGGGGGAAATGACATTTGTAACAAAGTAATAATTCAACATTGTATATTCACTAATTACAATCCACCTTTATCATAGGTTTAACAAAGTAAATGTACTTTCTAGTTTATGTGATACTTCTAAATTGTTTAATAATAATTGTTTCTGAATGATGAATCAATTGACCATTCTAAATAACATTCTTAAAGCTTTGAATTCCAAGCTATTTCTATTTCTTGGCAAAGCACCCCCTGGAGTAGAGAATATGGTTTCTATTTGTGTTCCATGTTCCACCATATGGACATGTGCCCATGAACTTTTCTCTTGTTGTCTTGAAAGAACTAACAATTAGTAATGTTATATTTAATGCATTCCCAAGCCTTCCACAAACTTTTGAATATTAATGATCATGTAGGAAATGCATTCCATTTGCTAGTAAGGAGGTTATCAATAGGAAGAGAAACACTTTCTCTCTTTTTTGTCATACTTATGCACATCAAGCCTAATTTTATTCCATGTCAAAAAATTTCATGGCTTTTATCCTTCTAGGCCTTTAACAATCGACTTTATAGCCAAAGCAGTTCCATACTTTCTAAGGTACTTAATACCTAATCCTCAATGCTCCTTGTCTAGGGAGAACCAATCCCACATAACCAAATGCTTCTTCCTTTTGCCCTTCTCATCTCACCATATGAAGCATTTAATCTTTTTTTTTTGAATATTGTACATTTAATCTTTTTTAGAATATATTATTTTCTCAATTATTTTGGTGAGGCCATTACATTCAATTAAATATCTTAACCTAATAATTAATTTATTCTCTTATAATTTATAATCATAATCCAATGGATATAAATATAAATCACACTCCCCTACTGAAGGGTTCCTTGGAAGAAAGAGCCATTACAACAATTTACAAGGCATTTGCGCTTCTTAGAATTTGGAATAAAACAACTTGAAGAACACTAAAGAAAATCAAGAAAGGCAATTATTCAAACTAGTTGACCAAATACCAGTTTAATAGATAAGAATCTCCAGATATTACCTTAACTTGTTGACTGTCATGGTATCAGAAAACTAGAATAAACTGACATATAGTTAGATAGGTAGCAACCCTGATCTCAAGCATACAAGTTTGCGATGCATCATAAAATTCTAGGAAACGCTTCAGTGTAATACACTGTTGAAAACTTCAACTCCCTAATTTACAATGCAAATATGAAACACCAACACCATCAAAGAATTTATCCATCCCTATAGAGAGGTCAACTTCATGTTTATCTTGATACTGGACTCTACTTTCCCCATGCAAATGGAAAAATAAATGTACATGTGCAAATCAAATTCTTTGTTGTATGCTTGGCTGAAGTCACATGAGGAACACAACTAGACTAAAGATGCAAAAGTAGAGTCAAGTCGTGATGAGCTGATTATAGAAGCCATATAAAAGAAGCATACAGAAAATTTTAGATGCATATTTGCTGGAACATTGTTAAAACAAAGCATGTCACATTATAGTAGAAATCAGATTTGACAAAGACAATAGCAAGGATGGCCCTGTCAGCATCAGTTAAAGACCATGCTTTCTTGTAAGTGCAGCAACAATTCATTGTAAACTTTTGATCTCTACTTTCCTTTGTTCAAGTTCCTTTTTTAGTCTTTCTTTTTCTTTCAAGTGAATACAATCATTGCATTCTTTCTCCAAATCATTCTACACCACATTTTCTTGATTTGTATTTTTCTCACACTTTTTTTTTTCTTTTGTTTATGGAAAATCTCTTCTCTGTCATATTTAGAATTTTTTTTTATCAATAAAGGGTTGAAGCCAAGAAGTTTGTATTAATATAAAACTAAAAACAGTAAAAGAAAACATTTGAACAAGTTTACTAGTTCATAACCCAATCCCACCAAGAGGATTGTGAACTCAAAAAAAAGAGCACCTAGGCTCAATTGAGAGTTTAATTTTGAAGTTGAACATAATTCAACGAGAAAAGATTTAAATATCAAAACATTCAGAAAGCCCCATATGGACTTATCTCATGTCGTCAATCAGAGGGAGAAGTGGTATCGTTCTTTGTGCTTGCTGCTGAATTTGATTTTGATCTTTCTTCCAGAGTTGGACAGTCGCTATATTCCTCTGGTTCCTCCTCCGTGAACTCCTATGTAGGCTCGCCTTCCTCCATATCAGCAGCATCCTCTTTATCTTCTTCTTCATCATCCTCTTCCCCATCTGCCTCTTCTTTGTCTTCCTAAGTGTCTACCTCCATTCCTTCATCTTCGTCTTCATTATTTGAAGAGTCAGGGCTCCCCAATCCGTCCAATGTTTCCTCATACTTATATTGATGCACCCATGAGATAATTTTGTCTAAATTTTCCCCATACAGAACATTTAAACCATCCTCAATACCAATGAATTTAGAGAGGAATTTTAGGCCTCTCTTCATCATGCACAGTTGCGGGTGATGGTCCTCCCATTCCCAGTCCCAAAGTATGTGGAGGCATTGAGGTGGCCCAGCATAGATGTTCCTTCTTGGACCAACTCCAAAACCAAGGAAAGGTTGTCCCACAATCATTATCGTAGCCAAATCCCAAGGGAGTGAAGTTGTAAGATTTGAATTGATGTTCATTACGACCTTGTGGAGACCCACTATGTATTTCCCATAGAACAATCAGTCACATATATCTTCAGCCAGAGTCTTTGAAGCCCTTGCAACTAGGATTCTCGCAAGGAAGCTCACACATATATATGGTAAAACCCTAAACCTGTGATTTGTGCAAAGAAATTTGTAACCTAACACTTTCTGCACCACATGTATAACTAAGCCATGCTGGTAAATACATACTTCCATGATTTGGATGGAAGTGATAGGGGTGTTGAAAGCAATTTGTTCAATATCCAAATAGAACTTAATTGGGGTGTCCATTTTACTATCACGGGAGGTCACTACACTTGATCTCAAGAAAAAATTGCCACTAAAGAAATCTAGGCACAACCGAGTTAATAAACTCACCAACTTGTTGCAAAGCCAAACCACTTGAAGTTTAAGAGTCACCACTCTGACAAAGCACTCTGAAACATACCATCCTCTTTAATGTCATGTCTCAATGCGCATTAGATGAATGACAATTCCCAACTTTAGAATGACTTAAAAGCTCCACCTAAAAGGACTTTATCCACTTTGAAAAAAGAGAGATGGTAGTTATGCTAAAAAAGGAGGAAGTGAGTTTCGTGCATAAGTGCCTAGGGACAAGACTTGCCAGGCTCATGTGATGTGAATTAAAGGAAGTGTCCATATCACACAACTGAGATTGAAGAAATGTATTACAAGATTTTGTTGTCATCTGGAATCAATCCAGATATCTGAGAGCCAGTTGGCGATATTAGGAGCCATCACTTCTTCCACAACAAACACTTTTTAGCCAAGGCTACAATCTATATTAATGTCAACAAGACTCAGGGTGAGCTACTTCAGATTAGACAACCCAATGACCGTTGCTAAGTTTCCCCACTTCCCAAGCCAATCTGACCACTATACTTAATATGTTCTCCCAATGCTGCCTTGTTTGCCAAGTCATCGTCCATGTGGTTTCCTTCCCAGTAGATGTGGCTAGCCATTGTGAATTCAAATTTTTTGTTTGAATTTAAAATGACCTCCAGGACTGCTTGCAATTTCCAATTTGGAGAAAACATAGTTCTAACTGCATTTATTGTGATCAAGGAGTCCCCTTCAATTTCCAATTTTTTAAAGCCCAATTCAAATGCCAGCGACAATCCAAGTAGCTGAGATTTAAATTATGCCATATTGCTTGTGAAAATTTCCAATGGTCTTGCCAATTTAGCAAGCAGGAATCCATCACTAGAATGAATAATGTAGCCCGCCCCAGAAGGATCAGGGTTACCTTTTGAAGCTCTGTCAAAGTTCAATTTACACCAACCCAGGGGGGAGGTCTCCATTTGCAATTAGCTTTGAGAGTGGCATTAGCTTTAATACCTTTACCAATTTTGGGGGGGATTCTTAAGCCCAAACCAAGTTTTAATCATGTGATCATCCCAGCTAGTGTAATACTTGTGTTGTGCACTTTGTAATTCCAGATCCTAGCATTCATAACTTCCAATATAGAGGCTTCTATTCAGTTCAGAATTGAGGATTTCTCCATAGAAATATCTTGGAAGATTCTTCTATTTCTTTCTTTCCAAAGTTCCCAAATAAGAATGGACGGTGTGATTATGCATAAATTACCACATAAGTTATCCTTAAAGAGCTGAGGCCAAGAGGTAAAAAGTGAAAGAATGTCATTTGGAAGAGCATAGGACCAACCCAATTTTGCACATAGCCACTGCTAGCACTTTGATGCAAAGGGGCAAGTTAATAGCAGGTGATTCGTGTCTTCTTCATTGTTGTATCATAAAGCACATCTAGAAGGTCTATAGAATCCCATTTTCTTGAACCAATTAGCAGTTAAAATTTTTCCTTGACTTGCTTCCCATGAGAATATTCCTACTTTGGGGAGGTAGACTTTATTCCAACACAGCTGACTATAGAATTGAGGCTGATGACGTGATGAGTTGCCTGAAAGAATTCAGTATCTGTCCTTAACCTTATAATCCCATGTTTTGGAGCCATTCCAAATGAATTCATCTTGACCCTTTCTAATAAAAAAAGACCTATCTTCGAGTATTTTTTTTAAGTGTATAAGTTCAATTGGATCTATCCTAAGTTGTTCAAATTGCCTCCAATGCCAAGAACCATCAACTAAGTTCTGAGAGCCCAGAGAGATGTAGTCTTTCACCAGAGGTACCCATTTCTCTGTGTATATTTTGCTGATATTATTTTGTCCTAGCATATGATTGATGCTTGTGAACCCGCCCCATGAGTCTTCCCAAAATCTGGCCATTGAGCCATCTTTAATGTTCCAAGATAAATTATCTTCTATTATTCCCCTTGAGTTGGAAATGAAGTTCCAAATTCTAGATCCTCTAGGAAGGTCAGAGATTCTAATTACCTTTTCATCCCCTAATTGATGAAAATGTTTTCCTCTAATGATTCTAACCCATTTAAGATTCTTCTCCTTAAGTATTTTCCAGTATAGTTTTTCTCCAAGGGCCTGGTTCTGCCACTACAAATTTTTGATGTCGGTGCCTCTGACCTCTACTAGATTGCAGATCTTATCCCAAGAAATAAGAGAGAATTTCCTTTTGGTATCAGTTCCTTGCCAAAAAAAAATTCTCAGTCTTTTGACTATGTCCATGTAACATCCCGATGGAAGAGAGAAGCAAGACATGAGATAAATGGGAATGGTTTCCAGTGTTGATTTGATCAATACCACCCTCCCAGCCCAAGAGAGCCATTTTGATTTCCTAGAATCCATCTTCCTATCCATTTTCTCTCCAATTGGTTTCCACGCCGATTCAATCCTTAAGGCTTTGTCAATTGGGATGCCAATATAGAGATAGGGGAATGACCCAATTTAAACTTCAACACCTTTTTTATGCTTTGTTGAATTTTATTTCTGGTGTTAACGAAGAATATTGTTGATTTCTCTTTATTATCCTTTTGACCTCAAGCTAGAGCATAATTATCCAGAGTTTCTTTCATGAAGGAGGCCTCTCTGAAGTTGCCTTTACCAAAGAGAAGTATGTCATTAACAAATTGTTGGTGAGTGACAACGTTTACCAAAGATGTGATTTCCACTCCCTGAATTAATCCTTGATCTTGAAGACTGATGAATCTTCACCCTAAAGCTTCTGCCATGACAATGAAAAGGAAAGGGGAGAGGGGGTCTCCCTACCTGATTCCATTAGTTCCTTCACAAAAACCCAGGAGGAAGTTGTTTACCAAGATTGAGAATTTTGGAGTGGAGATGCAGTAATATATAAGATTTATTCAAGCTTTGGAGAACCCAAACTTCTCCATACTTTTTGATAGGAATCTCTAGTCCACTTTATCATAAGCCTTCTTTATGTATAATTTTATTATCATACTAGGTTGCTTGTTACATTGAATTGAATGGATGGCTTCTTGTGCAATAATGATGCTATCTAAAATTGACCTCCCTGGTACAAACCCTATTTTTTCCTCTCCAATTATCTTACTCAACATCAATTTTAATCTATTGGCTAAAGCTTTGGAAAATATTTTGTATAAAGTATTACATAAAGCTATTTGTCTAAATTCGTCCATGCAAGAAGCATTTTATTTCTTAGGAATACGAGTAATGAAAGTGTTGTTGATTTCAGTTAAGAATCTACCTGAAGAGAGACTTGCCTCCAGAGCCCCAGTGAGTTCCTTTCCAAATATGTGCCAGCAGTGCAGAAAGAAGCAATGAGGGAAGCCATTCGGGCCAGGGGCTTTATCCAGAGCCATATGTGAGAGAGTATCCAAGATTTCCTTATCGAAGAATTTGGCAAGAAGCAAATAGTTATCTGTGTTTGAAATAAGCTTTGGAATGTCCCTAAGCATATCTTCCTGAGCAGCTAAGTGAGAGACCTCAGACTGATTTAGTAAGTATGTGTAAAAGCTGACAATTTCCTTTTGAATCTATTTTTGATCTTGTAAGAGAGTGTCATTCTCCTTGGTTATTTGATGAATCCCGTTAACATTGCAACGTTGTCTTGTGTTGTTATGGAGGAATTTAGTATTTTTGTCTCCTGCTTCTAGCCAGCTCTCTCTGGATTTTTGTTTCCAAAAGATTTATTCCTTAGCTAGGATTTCTTCCTGTGCTCTTAATGGTTCTTTTTCCATATCATATCTCTCCTTGTTCATCCCCAACTGCATGATGGTCTCATTCAGGTCCTTAAGCTTTTGGTCCACCTCCTCTTTTGAGTGAAAGATATTGTTAAAATGTGTTATGTTCCATATGAGAAAATTATGTTTGACATATTTTAGTTTTGATACAAAGCAGAATAATTTTGAGCCTTTTATTTTGCATTCTGCCCACCACTTTGATACTAAGCTCAGAAAGTTGTCATCTTTAAGCCACATATTTTCAAATTTAAAAGGAAAATGCAAAGGTTTGTGTTCCCTGAGAATTTCCAATTGGATGGGAAAATTATCTGAGCCTGAGGTTGGAGATATAGAAGCTTTAAGATCAAAGGGAAAGAGAGAAAGATCCCCTTTGAAAAAGAATCTATCTAATTTCTTAGAAACATTGCTAGGACCCATCCTTTTGTTATTCCGTGTGAACTTTCCATTCTCCAGTTCTATTTCTAGCAGAGAAACTGATTGGAGCCAATCTTTGAAGTTGGATTGTGATTGTGATTCCTTTGTGAACCTCCCAACTTTTCTGAGGAGTGAGCAATGGCATTGAAGTCACTCCCAATGAGGATGCTATCGTTATCATGATTCTAAAAATGTTCACTTAATTTTGTCCAGATTTCCAGTTTCCTCCTCCTCAGATTTGGGCCATATACATTTATTATGTATAATTGTAGGTTAGATGCCAAACTCCAGACTTCACCACCCATCCAATTTTGGTTCCTTTCCCGACTAATAAATCTAATTTGCCTTGGGTTCTATAAAATGGCAATACCACCAGAAGAGCCTAGTGCATCATATCCCTCCACCGACCAATCCCCAAGTGCTTTGGAGAAGATGGAAAGTTGATCTATGTTCATTTTTGTTTCTTGTAAAAATACTAAATTTGGTTTGGCCATCAGAATGTAGAGTTTCACTATTAGCTGCTTGTTAGGAGCATTAAGGCCCCTAATATTCCATGATAGGACTTTCATTATGGCTTGGGAAGGAACTTCCCCTTCCCTACATTTAAGTAAGCTGTGATTTTAGATTGATCCGGGTCCTCACCATCCTCTGATCTTAGTGTGACCATGGATTTTCTTCCTTTCCTCTTCTTCTTAACCATTCCACAGTCGGGAAGAGGTCTGTTGTTAGGTGACTTCTGAATTCCAAAGCTGGGGGGAGGAGAAGAGAGAATGCTATCAATTACGGGGACTCCATCAAATTCCTTTTACGCCAAGGGTACCTCCTGAGAAACCTCTGAGGTAATATCTTTGTAATATACCAATCCTTCAATGTTGTTCCATCTTTCTTCCTCCTCAACATAATCCGATTCTAAAAGTCTTTCTACAAATGAAATTGAGTTGTTCTCATTTCCCCTGTTGTTTTGTTCCACTCCCCCAAAGAGATCATAGACCGCTTGAATTCTTGGGGAGATGGGAGATTGACAATCCAAAACTTCTGTCGGAATCTCCCTCTCCCAATCTTCATTTGCTCTCCGATTGTGATGACATTTGCCAACTGGTTTTAAAAGAATGATCCCCCCTTTGATTCTGTTCCTTGAAATTGACTTTTTGATCAAGCCATCTGGTTCAGACCTGACCTATTTTAATTCTTTAGCCCTAAGTCTTGAGGATTTCCTGGTGCCCAAACTATTGTTGGGAGAGTCAAAGTCACTGCTATCTTTCATCAATGTAGATGGAGAAACATGGGTTCTCACCTTTTGAGTTAATAGATTTTTATCCATAATGGCTTCTGATGTTACCTTTGCCTTAGCCATGTCCCATAAATCACTGATCTTGGTTTGCAAAATGTCATCTTCTTGTACCTTAATTTGATTAGATAGATTTTCGGTAGAAATGTATTCCTCTATGGCTCTACCCTCTTGGATCACAACCGGCCCTGACAAAATGATCTCTTCTGCCATGACTTGATCTGCCAAATTAGATATCATCTCTGCTTGTACTTCTCTGAACCAATGTGTCAATAATTGTTCTGCTATCTTCGGATTGAATCTAGAGATATGAGAGAGTAGATCACCTTTTTGCGTATGAAAAGGGATGGGGAATCTCCTTCACTCCCATATATGAGGAACTATTTCTTGTTACAATAGGATCAATCCTAAAATCATGCAACTGAGAAGCCAGAACTTCCTCATCTACAACATTCATCTTACGTACATAGATGCTCATGTTTACCCCTTTTATGAATCGTCTTCTATGGAACCACACACATTTTTGAGGGTGACCATATGAGTCCTGTAAATTCAAGAGAACAAACTTTAAGAAAATAATGTCATACCTTTGCATTGAATACCATTTAAGTATTAAATGAAAATAAATATACCTTCCCAACTAATCTTGATCAATATATGAGCAAACATCCTGAGAAAAAGATACAGTTGCTATAACTACTTTAAATAAACATTAAGTAGAGAGAATGACCAAAATACGCCACAATAATTTTGCAGTTAAACTCAATGAGAAGAGATAGATAACACAGAAGCTTAGTTGCAAGTTGCGCCTCCTGCAGGCCCGCACCAAGTGCGGATGCGCCTGATAACCTTTGTCGTTGCTCCCTGCACTTGTCTTTTATGTGAGCTTGAATAAAATAAAATGGTTACATGTGTAACATTCAATAGGAGCCCGATAGTTAGATTTGCATCATGATACACTGAATATCAGCTTCATTAAGGTTTAGTTATACATGGCTCAAGAATACACTAGAATATGTCATTAGTAATGCTTTCATAAATAAACCTATCGAAAACCAAGAATATATTTATTTCAATATGACTCATCACAACAACATTACATCTTCTCTCCCAGGCTTTGCTCTGATACCATGTTTTTATTGTTCGATTATCCATGAGCAATAACTCTTATTACCCTCCCAACCATAAACAATATATTGGTCTCCTAAGTACATTTTATCATTCACTTATTTTACTTAATTCTTACAACTATACAAATACAATATATAATTATTATTAAAGCATACTTATTTACAATATATTACTAATAGAATAACTGTTATTATTAAAAATTCAATTAACATTATTCTTATAGTTAAAATTATAATTACAATTTTCATTAAAAAATTAGGTACAATGCTTGTTACAATATCATCCTTTCATACTTAAAACAACTACAATACCATTAGTTTCAAACTAATGTTACCCTTGAACAAACTGACCACTACCTCTTTTAATATATTATAATATCAATTAATCAATAAAATTAATTAAAACATTTAATAAATATAATAATAATAATATTCTAAAATCAATTAAAAATATTCAAACATACTTAAAAGACCCCTAAATCCATTAAGGTATTTGTTTATCAAAAAACCATTCAAGTATAATAATAATATGCTAAAACGAATTTTAAAAATATTCAACGCACAAACTTAAGACACACAAAGGCCACATCAACATTCGAATATTTGTTTTATTTTTATTTTTTAAAAATCCAGTATTTGAATATTTTATGTGACTGATTTTTAACGGTTCTTTTCTCCAACGGTTATATTCGATTATTTTGAATATCTGAATCATTCTTTCACTATGTTTTCTACAGATTCTGACTAGAGGTTTCGTAATTCTCGTAATTTTCATGAGAAGGTCCATACCCATTTATTTGTGTGGACGCTGAGAAGGCCGATTTTTAAGCGAGGATGGAGAACCACTAAGCAGGGCATGGTGAACTGGTGAGTAATTCGTTTATATGGGTCTTCGGATTTGATGCACTTCAGGAAGAGAGAGTGTGCCATACAATGGGTATAGATACTCCAGGTCAAGGTCAAGCATGTACAGGTATGCATGCCATTTTTCTTGTTTAGTATTTACTATGTCTGCAAGGGTTGTTTATTCTTTTAGGCTTTCTTTTTTGCTCTATTTTTGCAGTGTTTCAGTGGGGTTTTTAAGTGTTAGAGGACTCTGTACCGATTCAAAGTAGATTGGAGTTCAAAGTAGATTGGAGGGTTTCTAGGTCTATTTAGAGATGATTTGTTATTCATATATGTATTGGAATATTTGAGTATTTGAATCAATTGGTTTACTTCATAGTCTACATTCTATTTCCAACAGATGCAGAGATTGCACAATTCTCAGGAGTCACCATGGACAGAATGTGCCAGAGGCTCTGTAAAAGCTCAGTGATAGAGGCTATGTTGTGCGTAAGGTACCTGCTGAGGATACTCCATGTGCAGGTATGCATGTCATTATGCTTCTTTATATTTTCTTGGGTTTTGTTTCTTTAGAAGTCTGTAAAGGGAGGGGCTTTTTCCCTTTGATTTTACATTGTTTAGGTTGGATTTTTATGTCTTAGAAGAATGGGTGCGTCCTTTTCTCTTGTCTTAAAATTTTGGGGTTTGTGATAAACATCTATACTAGTTATAGATGTTGTCTTGAGTTTTGGGATAGAAATAATTCTAATCTGAATTTTTTGTACCTTAACTTTTTATTTGTTCAACCTAAAAGGAATAATAGCCATATGAAATGAATCTGATTTGAAAGAATATGACTCTGATCTGATAATAAATCTTCCCATGTCTTCCATGATTTCCACAGACTTCAAATTCTCTGGCACCAAAAGTAATTATGTGAGTGATAGTCTGCTAGTGTGATATAGGTTCACAAACCCAAATGTGTTACCTGAATTCAAATCTCGTTAAACATGGACAAGGTATCTAAATATTCCTCTTCAACGTTCTACCAAAAGCGCAATACTTGATTGTCAAACATGGTAAAATGCAGCAATATTTTTTACAATTCAATGATGAATCGAAATTGCAAACAAGCAAAGTGAGTGTTGGGGATACGGGATTGCTTTTCTTCCTCCAAGGATCCTGCTATATCAAACACATTGAGCTGATTGACAACTGTGTCTCTCACTTTCTAGTATTAGAAGGAACCCTAGTTGATTCACCTCAGCCCTGGAAATCCAACTCGAGTCGTCTTGTGACCTTCATCTCCATTTTATCTAATACTCCTCATTTTCGGCTTGTTGTATGTTTCGATTGGAAATCTCTCCTTTCTGAGGTATACCATCAATTCATCTGTTATCACAATATCTATGTCTTTTGGTTTTGTCTACTTGCTTGTATTTGTCATTCATTTTCTCCAAGTGGGTTCACACTTCCTCATGTATTTTGCCTTTGCGCCCCTATTTTCTTCCTTACCAATGTCTCTTACTTTTGATATGTTCTTTGGATTACTTTCATTCACATTGCACAATATGAAATGGTGGCCTTCTGGTGGTCCTATTCACTAAACTATTGTATGACTTCTTTTTGACATGTTTATTTTTGGTCTACCCCTGCAAAACTTGATATTTAAGAACAACTTTTACATAATTTTTGCATGAATGTCTGTGACTGCCCTGTCATAACGAATCCTTTTCCAACCATACAATTCAAAAGGGAAGCTCATAGTTAAAAAGGGACCAAAGTCACATCAGCTCAATTAATACTTTCTGCATTTCATTTCCTGAGTTATTTCTGTGTTTACTTCTGCTGTAAGTTCAGTACAGAAATTCAGCTGTCATATTATGGTTACTTTCCAATCTTAAATATTATACTAGATTAAGGTACGACTTAACATTATTATTTCTTCATATGGCTATCAGATTAGGGACATTTCTTTCTCAAAAGTTAAAAATAAATATTCTATGAGATTCTACAGAATATGATTTTCGGACATAACATGAATATATTCTCATGGGATGGGATATAAAACTGTTTTCAGTGCACTAGTTATCTATCCACTTGTGGGGTATAGCAGTAAACATAGCAAATGTTTCATCCGTATCAAAAGACAATAATGCAGCATTAAATAACCATTAAGGAAGAAAATAAATAAAAAAGTCACTGCAGAGGCCTGAAAGAGAAGCATAAGTAATCTCATTCTGTAGCCACAGATTAAAGAAAAGCAGATAACAACTGACAATTACGTATATAAAATCCCACACCCTCTGTGTTCAATGTAACAGTCTTATTTGCTAAATTTTTTGTGAGAAGAATCATGGAGGACACCAAAAAAAATCCTATTCTTGTCTACTCACACTTATTGTCTTCTTAATAGCCTTATTGAATCTTTTGTCTACTCACAGTGTCACATTTATTGTCTTCTTTAATTACCTTATTAAATCTATTAAAATTTAGACAAACAGCCAAAAGCCCATCTAGATTTACCACAATATCAGTCTGATTCTAATGCAAATAGTCCCAATTTATCCTTCCCATCATTTCTTCTCATAACAGATATGAATTATGTGGGTTCTCAAGATAGACGGATCTTCATCAACTGTATCTGCCCACAAGAAGTTCAGACCATTTCCTGATTGTGTGATGCAGGGGATGAACAGATCCCTCCTGCTAGAAAACTCTAAAATGCAAAATCTTAACCAACATAATATTTGTAGACTTTGTTTCTACTTGAACATCAGATTGCAACAAATAAACACAACTTTATTCATAACAAATCTGCAATCACAAAATTACAATCTGTATAACAATTTATTATTTTTATTATAAAATCAACACAATCTTTCCATGCCCTTCACATGTTTTCTCTGAAATTACAATCTCTCCCTAAGCTGGTCCTCCCACAGTGCAACCACACCACTCTTACTCTCCCTGCACAATTTTTCCTCACATCTTTGCACCCGATTAATTTCATACCCCTTAAATCGCAGCCCCTCTACTTCATGCAAGAGTCTCCTCACCTTATTTTTTGTTCACCTTTGGAAGAGACTCCCCTCACCTTTATCATGTTTGGAAGCCTCACACCTCTATTTTGAGTGCCCAAATTTATTTAATTGGCTGCAATTATTTAATTGGATGTTCTCTTTTGACTATTTTTTTTTCACCTCAATGCATAGATTTCTTCGCCACTTCAAATGAAATGGAAATTAAATTAGGTTTTATGCTATTTGGCTGAAACAGGTAGGATGTTGGTAGCAGTTATGGGTTTTGAGCATAATAAATATAATACTTGAACAAAAACTTTCACTTCGTTAAGCATTGATGGCTGTCCAGAGTTTGTTTCAAAGCTTCCTTTTTGACATGGGTAGGATCCTTCTGCATCAGATTGGAATCTGACAATGGAGATATGTATGAAAGAAGACATTTCCTTTGCATGATTTATGGGAGCCATGGGATTTGAGCATAATAAATATAATACTTGAACAAAAACTTCCACTTCGTCAAGCATTGATGGCTGTCCAGATTTTGTTTCAAAGCTTCCTTTTTGACATGGGTAGGATCCTTCTGCATCAGATTGGAATCTGACAATGGAGATATGTATGAAAGAAGACATTTCCTTCGCATGATTTATGGGAGCCAATCCAGAGTCCATGCAAACGTGGACAAGAAATTTGTGTTTAGCAATCTGACAAAAGAAGATCAAAGAATCCTTGTGCCTTTGAAGATCACGACCTACAATGATTTCATCATCTCAAGTTTTCCAAAAATGGGATCGCGGCATTATTATGTTATGAAGGCAGATAATATTTATTTTAGGATTGACTAGTTAGTTGTTAGGTCATTGAAGCCTTTGTCAGTATGGATTTTTTACACTATTTCGACAAGTATATGCCTAGTATGGGATATGCCCTGTTATGAGTATAATACACCTTATGCACAATGAGAAATGAACAAGTTTTATGGTAAAAATATGTGCATTTCATAGAGGACTCAATCTTCTAGTCTTTTTAACCTTATACCTCTTGTAAAAGGTAAATGTTCATAGCTTGATTGAAATGTGCAGTAGAGAATTCTTTAGCCTCATCCAAAATTTTCTCTCCACGCAAAGAAATATGTGAAGCTCAAAACAGGTTTAGAACACCTCTAATTTTATCCTCCTCTGTTTGAGCACAAGAACTGCCCATTTGTTGTTCTAAAGGGTCCCAACATTTCTGCCATTATTCTTTACAATATTGTGTTGGCAAATATAGCAATATCAAGTGAACCATAAAATCAGATTAATATAAGTTAATGTGTTTCTTATTTTCACAATCAAATAAATATCAAAATTTTTGAGGTATTTACATTTAAAGCAGAGAAATTATACCTGGAGAAATAGATTATCTATGGAGTTTAAGAATCCGAGAGCCCAAGGCCGTGGTGTTGAGATCTCTTTGGCATTTACCCCAATCCTATTAAGTTTGCATTATCTTTGAATTGTTATATACATATTGATGGAATCTTATTATAAATGGTATTGTAAGATGAAGAAACATTTACCTGTAGATAAAATCAAGGGCTTGTTTGATTTCCTTTTGGAAATGTCGATCTATTCCAAGGCGCTTGATATTATCCACCAGGGAAAGAAGTGGACAAACATTATCTGCAGATGATTAGCTGAACATGCCTTTGATCTCGCTAATAAGAATCCCACACCGTTCAGCCTGTGAATTTTGGGATGCCAACGATTTTAAAAGCAATTTTGAGATGTGAAGTTTGAACAAAACAGAAAGAAAGCTATAATTTAACAGACTGTATAAAATCCCTCTAACAAACTGAAACCATATAATTAAACAGACTGTAAAAAACCAGGTTTGATTTTAACAGACTAGGGACAGAGGATAAGATGGTGTGGGATTTGGTTAGATGAAGGAAAGAAGGCTAAAAATAGGTTTAAAAATAAGGCTGCCATGTATGAATTTCCTTTCTCCAATTCCCCACGTTGCCATGAATTCATTCCCGAGACACCGTTCAGCCTGTGAATTTTGGGATGCCAACGATTTAAAACCAATTTAACAGACTGTATAATATTGACTCTTAGAAATTGAAACTATATAATTTAATAGACTGTCAAAAACCCTGTTTGATTTTAACAGAGTAGGGACAGAGGATAAGATGGTGTGGGTTTTGGTTAGATAAAGGGAAGAAGGCTAAAAATAGGTTTAAAAATAAAGCTGTCATGTATGAATTTCCTTTCTCCAATTCCCCACGTTGTCATGAATTCATTCCTCAACTACTACTGTTCTACATCTAATCTTAAGGAATCCAAGTTGTATTATATATTGATAAAGTGAATATGACTCAAACGGATCTTGAGCCTCCTTAAATCATGACAAATAATTTCTTTGACAGGTATTTGGCATTTATTTCTGAAGATTGCAGTTATAATTCGTATGCATAAAATGAATTCCCTATGATTTAAATGGCAATTGCAAAGATTCTATTAATTTAACAGTTATTTAAGGAGAGGGATTACTCTTTTTAGAGTAGATCCACTAGCCTTTAGGTCTTCCATGTAAAATACTCACATTTATTTCAGTATATAATAATTGAAAAACCAAAACCAAAAACATGTTGAAGTTCCTTACTGTGGTTGAGAGATGCAGTTCTGTATGCATAAATTCCCTTGGGTACATCTGCATCCAATGATCCTGACTCATTTGAAAGTTTGGTAGATGAATGCTCAATCACTCCAGGACTGTGAACAGGAACTATGTTGTCTACCCCAATACGAAGAGTGGGCACTGCATCTGTAAATGTTCTTTTTAGAGGCAAACCCCCCACATAAGGATCACCCACATCATATTCACTAGCTTTTAGGTCTTCCATGTCCATGAAAGATCTACAATAAGGCCTCACATTTATTTCAGTATATAATAGTTGAAAACACAAAACCAAAGAGATGCTGGAGTTCCTTACTGTGGTTGAGAGATGCAATTCTGTATGCATAAATTCCCTTGGGTATATCTGCATCCAATGGTTACTTTTGGACCCCAATAAAGCTCCTTTGGCCAAGCCACCTTGTTACTCTCATGGCATTGGATGTCATAACCAAGCTTTACAGGGTACCCCTGATTTTGTCCCATACCGGATGATCTCAGCTTTCGAATTGGAAAAGATTATTTTCCTTCTTCAAAGCTTCTCCTTTAAAAGAGTTTTTTCTTGAGTCAAGATTGGTGAAGTCTTGATGTTTTCCCACCCAATTTCTACACCAAAGACATATTTTTTGCCCAAGTAGTCTGTTACTTTATCACCCAAAATATCTTGCAGAATATCTTTGTAATCTTCATGCCCAATTACCTTCATAGGAATATGGTTATTCCACGAGTCAGACCAAATAAGACTATAACTTATGAATTTATTATCTTTATCTCCCGTCTCCCTTTTTCTTTGAAGTTTATATTAATGTGTTGCAGCTACCCATATTCTATAATGGAGGACTTCATTTATTTTTTGAAAAGCATTGATATCAGTAGTAGCAGTAGGCTATTTTATACTTTGTTTTTGCAGCAATTCTATTTTGTGTTATGTCTTTTGTGTGAGAACACTGTTATAAATATTTTTATGTAAACAATAGCTGAAGCTCTTTGTTAAACTTGATATTTATAAATCATATTTTGTCGTTCTTCACTGTTATTAGAATTACTCTGTTCTCCTTCCTCTGTTCACACATTTAATGCAAAATTGATTGCAGTGAATACCTTTCAGAAAGTAGTTGATTTGATTCGACATTGCTTTCCGAATAATAGTGTCCTAATGAGTCGTCATGGCATTTCACAGAAGTGCTGCTCTGAATTAAGGCCGTGAAAGATCAATCAATTATTGGGGCATTTTACACCTGTTATGTATTCTTTTTAATGACAGGATAGATTTGAGTTGCTTGTGAAGACTGACAAAGCAATAGCTCTGTTTTGGGCTGAAATTAACGCAGGAGACCTGGTAGATAGATGGCAATTGAAGTGATCAAGCCGCTGTGGAACTGTTGCACAGAGGCAGGTAATCGAAATCATATACACTGATTAAAGCATTAATAAATCTTTTATTATATTTGCTCTCTTCTTTGGTTTACTTTTAAGTCAATTATACTTTATTGATTGGATTTTATTACTTAAAATTTAAAAATTTTACTATTACCTTTAAAAATATATGAGTGGTTTGTCTATTTTCATATTTAAACATAATGGAATTTTTTTAATCGATTCTATTTTTCTTAAAATTAAAAAAACAAATGAACATCTTCATCAATAAAATAAATAAATGAACATCTTCATCAATTAAATCATTACTATTCATTTTCTATAAATTTAAAAGTAAGTATTTGATATTTATTTCATTCAAATAAGGTTTCTCTCCATTTCCTTAAAAGCTGTAAATAATTCAAAAGGATTATGATAAGTTTCATAATCATTTCTTAAAAATCAATGCAAAAAAGTGCAAAAAAAATTTTATCTTTCATAAATCTTAGAAACATATTTCTCTTGAGTTACCTTTGACATATTTTACTAAATGCTTGGAATGTAATTCACACTCATTATGTCCTTATAAGTCAGTTGTTAGCTAAAGTTGGTAGACTGAGTTTTTTAAACTAATTTGGGGAGCTTTCTTTAAACTAGCAATCACATGTAAGTGCATGCAATGGTGAGGTGATAGGACCATATTACTGCATTGAATTGTAAAAATAGAATTAAACAAGAATGTCTGTGCAAGAGGAAACGAGTAGAACAACTTATGTGAATAATATGAAGTATCTAACTTAAGATTGTTTTACTATTCTTACAACTTATATTTCAAAATGCACATTCCTTTTTTTTAAAAGAGGGGTAAACGCTTTGACCTGGTGAGGCCACAAATGGGGGACCTCATCCCCAATGAGATTTAAACCTTGATGACAAGAACAACATCACAACTACTTAACCATCACAATATGCCACTATTGGCTTCAAAATGCACATTTTATTGTTTATTAAGTAATCTGATTTGTTTGTAAGAGCAGAGCAAGTAAATTAGAGTATAGAAAAGGTTTAATTTTGGAATCCATACCCAAGAACATTTTACAATATGCAAGAAAGACATCTAGTTTGTAATCTATGGTTGACCTAAAAGTTCTAACTTTCCTTGTTATTGCCACTCCAGACAATGTTACATATTGGAATTTGTATAAATTTTAAATGAGTCAATACTTTGTAAGTTTGCAATCTCTTTTTCACTATGCAATTCTCCTTGCTACTTTTGTTTTCATCTAAATCAGAATTTATAATTGTACAATATAAAATGGTGAGCAATGCTAGGTTGTAGATCACTCACCAAATCATATTGTGCATTAGAATACAAACTTACCCTTGAACCAATCTGATTAGCACAACCCAAAAAGGATGAAGGGGTGCTAATGCAAAATTTGAAAAATGGGATTTGGGTATTCCTTATTGAATAAAGTGTGATTATATGATGTGATTGATATATAAATATGATAGTCTATTAAAGCAATGTGAATCTAATCTTTGAAAGTAAGTGCAAGAGGGAAATAAAAAGGATGAACTCTGTAAGGAAACTCAGGTGCGGAAACAGCTTCCTACACTAATCTTTTAAGGAAAGTATTGTGCAAATTCTTTCAAATCCTTACAATTTCAGATTCGTTAATGCAACCATATACCATGCATACAGAAAATAGAGAATGACACAATGATTTACCCTGGGGAAAACCTTTCGGTAAAAAACCCCAGCACTCCAAAACCTGCACAATGTATTATCTTCAACACAACGGTTA
>MU223248.1:796194-818803 GCA_018584345.1 Thuja plicata
CCCTTTCTCCTTTGCATCCAAAATGAATTCATTCCAATGCCTCACTGAAATAAAGGGAGGACGCTCGTACTTTGGGTTGTGGATGAGACTCCTTCTATATGTGTCCCTCACAGTCTTAAGATGTTTGACAGCTTTTTCTAAATATAAATTCTCCCCAAAAATGTTATTACCAAACTCATGTTGTAAATCTTTTATGAGCTATTCTTTTAATTTATTTTCTTGTAAGTTCCACCTTTTAAGAAAAAACACAAAATTGTTAGATAGAAAAATTAACTACAGTTTCATACCGTGAATATATTAAAAGAAGTGGAATGAAAGGAAAAATATTGTACTAATTAATGACATGAAATAAAAATAGTGGGATAGGGTTAGTTCACGTATGATGTTCTACCTTGTACGTATGGTGGGCCCGAATATCTTTAATGTCAAGTCATGAAGCGCTTTATAAAAAGAATCATTCCCTGCAAAAATGTCATGTGATCATCAATCCATAACTTGTTATGAAATTTAAGTAAATAAAATTACAATATAAATAATAATTTTAAAGTACCTGGAAGCTTAGGACATTTTAAAGGCATCAATTCTTTATCGTCTATCAATAATGACATCTGCATAACTCTCGCGCTAGAAACACGGGTAGATCTAGGAAATGGTGGTAAATTATCACCAATACAGGTACTCTGATCTGTATCCGGCGTAGCAGTCGTTAGTGTATCTCCTACTGCAAAAAATTAATCCACTATGAGATGCACCCAAGATTAAAGTACAAATTATCAAATCATAATTAACACAAAACCAAATATAGCAAAACAAGGATTTACCAGGCATAAACCGTGAAGGCGTTGATGTTTGCATGCTCCTTGTTGCCAATATTGCACTTGGCTCTCTCAGATGGTCGCACTACTACATTTGGGGCTAAATTTCGATGACAACTTTCGACGGATGATTTTTTTGTGTGAATTTAAGTTTTTTTTTTGTAATAGTCCCCGATGATGTCAGGATTCCGATGGTTTTAAATAGATAATTGGAATTCTGACAGTTGCGGGCTATACATGAAAAAAAAGTGAAACCAAATCATTTTGTTTTTTATTTCCGAAGAGAGAAAAGGTGCGGGACGAAGTGAAATTGAGGTCAAAGTTGAGCGCAAAGATAGTGTAATTGGCTAGGGTGTAATGTCTTGTAGCTCTACTTTCTTCATCTTTGATCTTTGATAAACATTGAAGGAGCAAATTTCTATCTACATGTACAAGGTAATAATCTGTGCACTTAGGGTTTATTTTTTAGCAATGAATGTTAACAATTGCAGTGATTATGATATGTACATTGCTTTTCACCTGATGTTCATTTCCTTCATTCATTTCATGTATTTAGTTATAAACCCATGCCCTCCAATCTGATCATGACAGTGTTTCTTTTTCTTTCTCTTTGAAAGGAACCCTTGGTGCTTTACTTTTAATCAATGCTCTTTGTATTTCATTCACTCACTATTGGAAAAGATATCTATAAAAGGTATACAAACTTGAGAGAACTACTCATAATATCTATAGCATTGTTATCATGGTCAACATCAGTGATTTCCATTGTCAAGAATGATTGTTTCAACACCATCCATTCATATTGTTTTAATCATTTTTTTATCAGTATTTCTTCATTAATTAATTTAGCTATGATAGTCAACATCTTGATACACATGAAATTATTGATTTTTAAATTTATGATTTGTATCACTTTCATCTTGTTTTGTTTTAGACTCATTGGGATATGCTTCTATATTTCATTTCCTTCTTACTGTATATCATAAATTGATCTTATTGAGTGTCACTTCATTTTTATTTCGATGTCTTTCACCATATTATATGCTTTTAATCTCAGAGTTTTGACTCTCTACCATGCTTAATCTCATGCAAATACCCACCCTCTACTTTTGTACATAGTTGGGTCTCTGTCATTGCACTTCATTCACTATTCTTAGGCTTCTTCATAATGTATTCTTCATGGACTTGTCAAAACATCCCATGATAATACTATACTCTATTGGTACATTGAGCTCCTACACCAATGTTATTCACGCATTGCCACTCTTCTTGCCTTTTCAACCATTGCTTTGACTCATATTATTCAAGGATTTCTACATGGTCACTTCATTGATGCATTGTTTCAATGTTTTCTGACCCCTATGACTGATTCTTGTCTTTAGCTATGGTACATGACATTAGTCATTGTAGCCTCTTCTTCTACCATATCTATTTCTCTATGGAACCCTATTGATTGGGACACTTCTATTAATTGACTAATCTAGATACCCTTTTGTCTTTGAGCCATTAAATGTCGTTGCACATTGTCTTGTTTTCTACAAATAGCTTCCTTTCAATATTCAACAAAGACTACTGTCCTGCTAACTACATAGAGTCTTCGTTTGTTTTCTATGCCTTTTTTTAGAATTATTGGCATTTCTTGACATTGTATCCAATTTGATTTTGTGAATTAAAAGATCACTGCCATAGAGCTATACAACACTATCTTCATTCATATTAGTGATTGGTTTTTCATGCATTTTATCACTATCTCCAAGAGTGAATAACATTGTTCCCTTGGTGGTTGGTGACACCATTTGATGCCTTTGTTCACATTTTTACTTTTCTACTAGCGATAGGGATCATTATTACTTGTTTTATCAGTTCCTTTCTTATTGCTTCCAATTCCTTTAATCTCTCTCATGCTACTATGGCATTGTTATTTTAATAGTCATTGACACTATCCTTTCCTTTCAGTGTATATTTTGATTAAGTAAAAATAGGTTTTAAAAGGACTCGAAACCTTTTACAGAGAACCATCAAAAGATAGAACAAGAAGAGACCAACAAAACAACTATGAAACAACACCAAACACAACAAAGGGACCAAACAAACAATCCCACAAGAGAGAAACTAAGACCAAACCAATGATCTCCAGACAAAGGGCAAGAAAAGATAATCATTTAAGCCCACCCTTATGAGATCGTAAACTCATATCAAAAGAAGGCATGGGAGACTTAAATTTCTTTCCTTTAACTATTGTCCAACCTTCCTCCACCTTCAAATAAATAGAAGAAGAGCCCACGACCTGAGAAATAGGGCTGGCCCCCCCAACAACCCTAGCTGGGATAGGGACAACAATAGTCCCCAAAACCCCCTAGAGAATCCAAAACATCAGAAGAAACAACACCAGCAGCACCAGGAAGGACAGCTGAAATAGAGATAGCATCACTCCAGACAGGAACAACAACAGCAGCACCCAGAAGGACAACATCAGTTGTCAGATCCAATTTAGCATCTGAGATAACAGCCCTAGAAACACCATTAACATGATTAACCTGAGAAGGGCAAGTACCCCCATCTCTAGAAACTTTTTCAATAGTGTAATGGTGATCAGTAGCGCCCACCCACCAAGAAGGAGATTTCTTCAATTTTTCCCTATCTGATAAGCATCAGGCAGCAATATGGCCAGTCTTATGGCACTTTCTACATCTGAACAAAATTCCCTCATAATCTAGTGTCTGGGCCCAAGATCCCCGAGGAGACACCAAAGTTATCTTCTTAGAAAGACCCTTAGACACATCAACCTCCACTAGGATACAAGCATACATCGGGTGAAAAATGTTAGAGGAGACCGCATCAACCATTTGAAAATCTCCAATAGCCTCTCCCACAGATTCCAAGATAGAATCCATCCAAAGATGCAGGGGAAGATTCAGAAGCCTCACCCATAAGGGCATTTTTTTAAAAGACTCGGTAAGAGGATCAAAATCCTGATGCCAAGGTTTTTCCATCAGGGGGAAACGCTCCTCCCAAGTAAAATAGTTATCGCACAGGATAGTATTCCTATCTTCTACTTTATCAAACTTCACTATAAAAAAGCCCCTGGAAATAGTGAAAATCTCAAGAGTAGTAGATAAAATAGGCTCCCAGTGTTTGGAAATCCACGCATGCAGGTCTGCCAGAGAAGGCCAAAAACCCCTAAATCTAAAAATGGCAGCATTATTGGAAAAAAACCCAGCAAGATTCAAGATCTCATCCTCAATATCATTATCTAGACTCACCATAATAGGAGCACTCACAGAAACAGGTGAATCAGAACCTGAACGAAGTCCCCTTTTCCCAGAAGAAGGAAGAGCAGTAGCCATAGCTCCATTAATGTTTGCTTCCAGAGCCGCCACATCTTTAAAAGAGGCAAACCCACCCATGACAGACAGAGACCCAGGCCCTCCCCCACCGCTAGTACTAGAACTAGCCAATCCCAGCTTCAACACACTAGCAGCGCCAGTGGGAGCCTTTAGTCCTGTCAAGCGGGAAACATTTCCGGAGGGCGGCATTTTTTTTTTATCATTGTGTTTACTGACTCTTGAAATTATTGTCATGTGATTCAAATGCCTTGGAATAGATAGAAATCACCTTGAACATTTCTTGTTCATCATTTCTTAGCTTGTTTGATCTTTATAACTAATGATTCTACACTCTTTACTATTATGTGACTTACCTTGAACCATTTCATGCATATCTTCTATTACATCTTTGGGTCACTGAAGGGTACCATTTCATTTCACTATAATTATTCAAATTTTATCATCACTTCATAATAGTAAAAGCCTTCCTCTCTTCATGCATAACTGTCAGTATTTGATCATTGTCTCTTTTCCATTGGGATAGAAAATGAACAAATTCTAAGAACATGATAATTTACTATAACTAAAATATGGTGTACTTCCATTGAACCCTCTATTACGACATAATGTCAAATTTTAGTACATCCAAAGTAGAAATCATCAAGAAAAAAAGATCTCCAAATTTAGCTTTGTGAGAGAGAATCAAAGTACTCTCTACATGGCGATTTTTTAATTCATAGATTTATTAACACAATGATTTTAAAAATAAGAAAAAAAAAAGTAAAACCAAATTATTTTGATTTTTATTGTCGAAGAGAGAAAAGGAGCGGGACCAAGCGAAATTGAGGTCAAAGCTGAGCGGGAAGATAGTGCAACTGGCTGGGGTGTAATGTCCTTGTAATGGCTCTGCTTTCTTGATCTTTGATCTTTGATAAACATTGAAGGATCAAATTTCTATCTACATGTACAAGGTAACATTTTTTAAGACAAACTGAATTCTGTAGAGATCTATGTGATAAACGTATAGACTATTTTTTTGTTAAATATATAATATAATAATCGTTTAGAGCTCATATCCAATTGAACGTTGTTTTAGGGTTCATTAGTTATTTTAAATTATAGGGAAAAATGTAATATGTGCCCTTAGGGTTTATTTTTTAGCAGTGAATGTTAACAATCAAACGTTGTTTTAGGGTTTATTACTTATTTCAAATAATAGGGAAAAATGTAATTTGTGCCCTTAGGGTTTATTTTTTAGCAGTATTAATGTTAAATCCACAAACACCCACAAGCTTCTTCTCAGACAAAACTTATCCTTTCTTGGATTATGACAACCTTTGCTTTTCTGTCCTCGTGATATACTCTCTGACTTAACACTGGAAATCTGGACTAGTTTTAAATGTGCCAGACTATGAATGGCTATGCATTTCTTGACTATGTAAGAAAGTTAATTTGTAATTTATTTAATGAAGCTGCATGTGACAGGTTACTTTTCTGAAACTTCCAGTTCAATGTCTTTCCATCTGTGCTAGCCTATAGGCTTGATTTCTTACAGAAAATAAAAATAAAAATAATATAAATCTATGTCTAAGAGAGGCAATGAATATGAAAACTATTCTACTATAAATAATGTAGGTATTTGTCACAACTAAATGTTGGTTCCATTGCCCTATCAACCTTGTAAACAAATGGAAGCATAATAAATTTGGGTGATTAAGATTGTTATTAATTATGTTTGTCAGATGTCTTGGTAGCTCAATAGTAATGGCTCCTATTTATAATATAGGTATTGGTGGAGGAAGTCATTATGAAGCCACTAGGTACCAATACTATTTCTAATATAGGCATTGGTGGACAAAGTCATTATGAAGCCACTAGAATGTACCAGATTTATAGTGTATTTTACAAGTTAAGACTTATTAAATATACTATAGGATTGGAAAATTTTGGAGGACTTATAAAATATACTATGATATGTGTGCATTCTACTGGCCTCATAGTCAGTGTTTTTTATATGTTGAGAGTTATAAAATACACAATGGGCTCTTTGCATTCTCTTGGCCCCATTCTCTTTGCATAATCCAGGAAAGGATAAGTTTTATCTGAGAAGAAAAATGTAATTTGTGCCCTTACAATAGTTTTAAGACCTTCAAACACCATAAGGTTAAATCCCAAAGTGACAAGCGACTGTTCTAATCCTACAACCTTAAACTGTCACAACAGCGCATTAGCCTAAGTGATTAGATTAAGCTAGGGCCTAATGGATTAGTCTAAAGTTGGGTACTTAGCATAGTTACAGTCATTTGGAAGGGTTCTATGGTCTTCAAATACCTTGATTCAATCAGTACTTAGTCCCAAGTTCACTTTTGGTCTATTGTTGCATGCCTTTCTCCTTCTCGGAGGCTAATACATACCCAATATTTAGCCTAGGGCATCAAAGTTCAAGCCCCAAATCAAATTCCCCGACTTTGAGATTTTAGGATTTATTAGAACCTTTCCTTAACTTACTCTTCACCTAGTGGCATCGATTTCCTATGGTGAAATAGTAAGTTAGGGCCACATCTTCCAACCCGACCCCAATTCTTGTGGTTTTTCGACATGCAGACACAGGTTTCCCTGTAACTCAAGCAAACGAAAACCAAATTAAACAAAATCAAGTGCAAAAGAAAGGTAATTCATTAAGGAATAGTATGAAATCACTGGATCAAAAGATAGAATCTGTACACGACCACACAACTCTGAAAAATGCTCAGAAAATAATGAAATCTCATCAAAACTTGCTCCATAATGTTTTTTTTTTGTCTCTGTCCCGATTGGATAGGCCTCTTCCCACATAAAACCAACTCCTAAATAGATCCAACTGATTCAAATTTAGTTAGGGTCATTGGGATCAAAGTTGCATACTCGAGCAACATTTTAGTGAAATCTTGCATTGACAATATTTTCACAATGTGCAACTTTTGACAACATTAAGACAAGTCCTAAGAAAGACAACAATTCAGCGTCCCACCAAGTGGAAAATGACTCAAAGAACCTTGAAATGACCAAAAAAAGTTACACAAGACCCAAGAACCACTTCTGCAACCAAACTCTAAAATTTGCATAAAGCACTAGAAACAAGATAGTCCAATGAAGTAAGGCATCCTTGGTTTATAAACAAGCCATAGGATCCTTGTTGACACAAGATGGACTAAGAAAAAACATAGGATGATCTAGAGCACATCCTATTGAAAACAACCTAAGAAAACTCAAGTCCTATGTGCCTTGCACCACTTCCACTCTAACTGACACATATCTAGTCTAATCTCTTCAATAAAATCATCACAAAGCTTCTCAAAAGCTAGAAGCTTCACAATCGCAAAAACCTAAAACAAACAAATCCCAAGAAGGAGAGAACACTTTTTCTATAGGTACCAACTCATCATCTGCAACATTGACATGGATGGGAGCAAGTTAATCCAATGCTCGACGACCTATATGTGTGCTACTAAGCCCTTTCTTTAGCAAAATCTTGCAATAAATGTTCATAATTTGGTGAAGAGTTTTCACTATGATGGATCAAATAGTCCTTAACAAAATCTAAGGTGATTCACTTCATCTTGGCTGACTTTTTGTTATGTTCAATCAATTAAATAGGGTTTGTTGCAACTAATAACTCCCATTAAAATTTTAGAAATTAAATTATGTATACATCATTACTAAACTTAGAACATACATGCTTTAATAGGTGAGTGCATAATGAATTTAAATAAAAGAAACTAGATAAGGTGTGTGACATTCAATTTGATTGAATAATCAACTAGTCTGACTAAGCAATTAGCAAACTCTAACAACTAATAACTCCTAATCAAAGTGAGACTAAGTTACATAAACAAATCACTCGTCTCAAATAGGTATCTGGCTACTAATCTAAAATATGATGCCATACAAAGTCGAGCATTGTTCTCCTACACAACTACATCCTCTTCATGTTGTTCTCTCTGTCATGCACATGTCAAGACCTGCTGTTGTCACTATTGTGCCATCACTATAAAAATTCCATAGTTGTAGTACATAACATGAGAGACAACTTATATGTCTCATACAGTCAGTCAATTCGAGTCTTGAAGAATCTAATACTGCAATTAGTCCAATTAAATAGTTTCAATGTGTCTGCTGCTACTCCCCTTGTATGGCTAAAATGTCTACTGCTACTCCCATGACTCTATTTCCATGCTTTTCCTACATGCATGTTTATTGTATGAGCTTTTTGACTCTCCATTGCCTTTGTATCTGCACACAACCACTTCAATGCAAATCTATTCTAATTTAAACATCCATGCCACATAGTATAGTGGCCATGCAAGGTTACACCACCTTGAACAAGCTTGTAGAAGGAAGAAATTTGTGCATGTTCTCTACTATCACAGTGCAGACAACAAGAATAAGGATCATGCCAAGATTTCTTGGGAACTTCCAGCCCCACTTTGTGCATCCACAAACAAGTGTACATGTGTTGCATTTGTAGGGTTTTAGGTGTACATGTGTTGCATTTGTAGAGTTATTGATCGGTAATCAGCCTTGAAGTTGATTTGAGTGCCAACACAAAGGGTATTTCATGTTGCTTCTTAGTCATAGACATTTGGGTAAGGTAATAATTTTTTTTGCAATTTTTTTTAGAAATTTTATGAATGCTATGAGAATATTTAGAGGATTTAGTAAATTTTATAATGGAATGAAGTTAAAAGATAGTTTAGGTTTTTCTCCAATAGAACTTATGCTACTATTTCTATTTTGCAATGATTTTTTCTTTCAGATCAAACAATAGAGCTTGCTATAAAATTTGTACTTAATTTGGTTGATACAAATTTTTGTTTGTAATGTCATGTTTGGAGAATTATAGATTTGTACTTATAGTTTATCATATATCTTGTTCAAGCATTCAACATTTGTGCATATTAGCATTTAACATGTTCTAGATGAATTTTAACACGGGTCTCTATTGTGAAAGCCTTGACATTTGTAAATGAGATCATGTCTTTTAGCCATAGATTTAGAGCATTTTAACAATGGTGACCTCTATGAAGGTTCACTTCTTACTGCATCACATTCTTAATGAATAAATATTAAATGAATGCATAAGAGTTGATTAGAGAAGGTACATGCACAAGTGATGAACATGGAGATTTGCCTAAGCACTACGTGGAGCTTACCTAGCAACATATGTACTATTGTGATAAAATCATTACAAGTCCATTTGTTGTTGGGTTAAGCTCCAAGTAATGCTTGGTCAAATCTGCATGTTTGTCACTTGTGCATATACCTTCTCTGATAAAATATTTTGGAGTTTGTTGAAAACAAAATTGTGTACTTCTACAGGATAGTCAACACAAAATTGAAGCATCAAATAAGACTTGATCAAGTTGCAGGTGGAATGTGCACTAAAATAGTAAGTAATGTAGAATAACAAAATAAGTAATCTGTCGTGTCTACATTTTGTTATTTTTTGAGATTACATCCATGTTCTATATTCACAGAATGGTTGAAAATTGAAATTTACAATTCATTAAAAGTACTGACGGGTGTTGTTCCCTACACCCTCAATCAACAACTTGCCTCCATTTGTTGTTCCCTAAGTGAAGAAGGATCATGTTAGACAATATAAGTGAAGAAAAAAATTGAGATACAATTAATAGATTGTGGTCTAACTTCAAAAGAAAAGGCGATGGAAAATGTTATTGTCCTTGCAAAAATTGTAAGGGCTTAAACACTAGAAGATTGCTAATCAAAACAGCTAAGAGACATTATAGGGATAATGGTCACATTGAAGGGGGTTTGATTATCATCAATTGGTATGCTTTTCATTATATTTATTTAACAATTAATATATATATGAAATATACTTAATGATGAGATCATTATCATGGTTTATTTGTGTTCATCATTTTTATATAAGTCAACTTCCCTAGGGCAGTACGTGATATGGACCATGGAGGTGCGAATATGGAATCTGAGGATTATGATCCCATGGAAGATGACGATCATGAGCCAGATAACACATTTGAAGATGATGGTATTAATACATTCATCCATGACACATTTGGTACTAGCGCAACTAATGATGATGATTAGGATGATGTTGATGTCATCTATGATATACCTCTACTTGAGAAGGCAACCACAACCCTTTACAAAGGCTCCCAAACAACTCTTCTCTCTATTGTTTTGTTGTTGTTGAACTTGAAAATTATGAATGGTTTATCCAACATAACAATATCACGCATGCTAAGGTATGTCATATATATCATTATAGTAATTAAAAGGTGAAACATGTACCATAAATATTGTTAATATTAACAACTTATATTTTTTTTCTCTAGATTGATAGGTGAGTTTTTGTTACCACCATCAAATATTCTCCCTTGCTCATACTGAGAATTATGTTTCACTATGAAAGATATTGGAATAAAGTATCAAGTAATAGATACTTGTCCCAATGATCATATTATTTATCATAAAGAACATAAATTTATAATAGAATTTCCTGATTGTCATACGAGTAGATATTAAACAAATCAAATAACAAAAAAGGTGTCTCGCAAGGTTCTTCGTTACATCCCCATTATACCACGTTTGCAAAATTTTTTAAGGTGTAGTAGCTTGACACAATTTATAGATTACCATGCACACAATAGGAGTCGAGATGACATAATTTTAATGCTTGCAAATGGTTCTACATTTAAGGACATAGAGGAAAAGTGGCCGCACTTTATCGAAGAATCTCAAAATCTCAAGCTTTCATTGTCAGCGGACGGTGTCAATTCATTTGGAGAGCTAAGATTTGTTTACTCTATTTGGCATATTTTTGTCATCAACAATAACATTCCTGCATGGATGTCAATAAAGAGGGAGCACATTATGTTGGCAATGATTGTTTCAGGTATTTGATCATTTAATAGTTATCTACATGTAATTATAAATCTTGCTGTAAAATGGTCACAATAATTATGTAATATTGTTGTTCATTCAACTAGGTAAATACCAAGTTAAAGATATGAATGTATATATTGAGTCTCTTATCGACGAGTTGCTGGAGGTATGAAATGGTATCACTATGTATGACATCTCTAGACCAATATGACACAGACAATTTCAATTCCATGCAATGCTTGTATGGACAATACATGATGTCCCAGTGCTAACACATTTTCTAGTATGTTATCGTGAATTTAAGTTGCACATGATAATTCTAAATATAAAAATTAACATATTTAGTCCAATTGTATCATTATCTTGTAGGCCTTCAAACAAATGGAAAAATTTGCATGTCGAGTTTGTGGTCCAAAGATGAAATTTCATCATTCAAAAAGTTTAGGAAAGTAAGTGTTTGATGAGTATAAGAACTTCCTCCATAGAAATCATAAGTATCAAACTACCGAAAAACATCTTTTCAATAGGAAAGAAGAGACTATATCTAAGCCACAAAGAATGACAACTCGCCTATGAAAGTTGGAATATAATAGAATTAATCATCAAGGTACTACCGTTCTACCTAATGGTTTATGTTTGAAATTTATATATTTATATTGTGTTTTGTTTGTTGATTATGTGATTGATGATTGTGAAGGTCGTCAAGGCAATACTACTGAGCACCTTCCAAAGGGACTAAAAAGTTATCTTAGATAATTTAGTAGGTTGCCCTACTACGAGCAACTGCAAATTATGTATTTGTTTGATACTTGGAAAGAATGTAATAGAGACATTGTGGAAGATATTGGATGGAAGGTGTGATAACAAAAATTGTCAAAATTTGTAGTGACATTCATGAATCCAATCATGCAATGAAAAATTTCATTGAATCAAATAGAAATAGAGAACAAATTAATATAAGTGCCCTTGGTATTAACAGAGCAGCAAAGTGATGTCATAAAAGAAGTCATACAAAAAATTTGATTTCCCAAAATATTTTCTGCAAACATAAGCAATACCATGTTAAAGAAAAATGAATTTGGGTTAGGGTTAAAAATATATGATTGACATACCTTCATCAAGCTAAGTCATGTTCTTTTGTATTTACAATACATTTGTAAACTACATGTACTTTCTCATTGTATTATGTGAGAAAATAATGACATGTTGCAGTACATGCTACCCCTATCTCTCCTAAAGAACTTCGACAATAACATCAAACAAGTGATATATGATCTTGGAATATATTGTAAAGTCTCATGTTTATATATTTTTGTGTCTTGAATGTCTTGTAGGTGGTTGTCATCTAAAGAAATCTATAAAGAAGATATAAAATATTAGAAGAGAAGATTTCATCATCTAATGTGTGAAATGCAAAAGTGTCTACCTTCAACCTTTTTCAATGCACAAGAACACTACCTCATACACCAAGTTGAGGAGATTGAATTCTGTGAACCCTGTACACACTCGCTCAATGTGGATGGTTGAGAGGCACTTGAAATTCTTGAAAGCTTTGGTTTGACAAAGAGCATGTCTTGGGGGTTCTATGGTGGAGGGATATATAGTATACCAAACTATGGTGTACATTATTGAATATCTTCCTAAACCTGCAACAAAGATCCATATAGATCACATTTGGGATATCGACACCATTAAAAAATTTGAAGGAGAGTACTTGGTGGACAAAGGTAGATTAATGAAAGTGAGAAGTAATAAATTATAAGATGTTATTGTAGTTGTTAATTAATTCTTAATCTTTAAAATTAATTGGTTGTAATTTGTCTATTTATTTATTTTACATCAGCTTGAGAGTGGGATGCAATACATTTGTATATTGTAAATAATCAAGATTGGATGACGGCATGGATTGAACGATGTCATCATTTAGGTCGCACATTAACATGGGAAGCTGTGTCTTCATTGGTTAAAGAAGTTCATTGTAACAAAGATCCAAATGTTATGCAAAGGGAAATAGATTTAACATATGGTTTAAGAGATTTCTTGGTACGTATAATTTTGTTAATAACCCATATGTTTATGAACTCTTGATGCAATAATTTATACATGTTTGACATATTTTTATAGGTCAAACACCACAAGGCTATGTTTTGCAATGGTCATAAATTTTGTATCAAAAAGATGGATGACAAAGAAAACTTATGATTCTGGGATAAGTGTAGTCTTTCAGGTGACTAATATTTCATCTAGAAATGACTTACATCCTTGAGAGTCTAAAAATTGATACTATGACATTTTGGATGATATACTTGAGTGTGACTTTAATTCCTTCAGATTAGTTCTCTTCGTCGTCAAATGGTACTGTTATTGAACATGACAATGGATTTCCAATGATTAATATAAGGTGGTTTGAGCTAGTTAGGGATGGGCCCTATGTTCTTCCAAGCCAATGTGAGTAGGTATTTTACTCAGAGGCTCCACATAAATCAGGTTGGTTGTTCATTGTTAGACATGATCCAAGAGAAAGGTCGATGAGGTATAATGTGATGGAAAAAGAAGATTATGAATAAATAGAAGATGATGTAGATGATGATCATGAATGATTGTTAGTCGATGATGTTCCTAATGCAAATTTTCTTAAAGAAGAAGATGATGATGATGATCAATGAAAAGTTTAGTGGCAATTATTCACCATTAGGCGAATGTCGCATGTCGGCCACCCCAGAATCGGCAAATATTTTTCAAATATTGGATCAACCCTATCTCCCCATATTTATTAATATTGGGTCCAAAGCCCGGGCCCATCGCCCATCGATTTATTTAATTTTTCCATTTCTTACACATTATCGCTAATGGAATATAAATTTTGGTCTCATTCGCCTATAATTTCTATGCGCCCCCAAATCGATGACCTATTTTCGCCAATCATTTTATATATATACATATTTATAGGTGGCCCCAAATTTGCCTAACATTTTATGGGCACGTGTCTCTAACCAACATAATTTTGCCAACTTTATTAATCATGTGAAGGTATTGGACGACCTATAATCACCTCAAAAATAATAAAAGACGTGTTATAATTATGCGAGCTTCGCCAAATATTTGTATAACTAATACAAATATTTGGTATCCCTTCGAATTCGCCAAATAAGGATTAGTATAAAAACATTCTGATATCTCTATATTATTTGATCGATAGCAAAGTTTCAGACTGTTGACTATTGAGTGCAACTGCATATTGTATTAGCGAGTTGGGACTGCATTACTGCAATTAAATTTGAGGCAAAGGTAAGTGATACTTATTCTATGACTCTGTGATTTTGAGTTCATTTACATTATTCCGAAATAGGTTTACAAAAATGGGGTTTCTTTTCTCTTTCAGCCCAAAATACACCGCACATCATTGATCTATGCTCATCCAACGGTCATTGGCAGTCACTATCATGTGTCACACTGTCATGGGTCCCATTAACTTTTGGCTTGACATCTGATTTCACTAGGACATGTGTCACTTAATCATTTTAAATTACAACTTTGACTCATTAGTTATTACATTTAATAAATGTTTAGTTTTACAATGTAGTCCAATTTAGATTTTAATTATACTTAGTTGATGGTTAATTCATGACACGTGCCTTGTTTCCAGAGTAGGTTTGCAAAAATGGGGTCTCTTTTCCCTTTTGGCCTAAAATTTCATTATACATCGTCGATTTGTGGTCATCCAATGGTTGGCAGTCACTGTCTTTAAAATGTTACATCTCTAATTAAATTATAATATTTAACAATTAATTATCTTTTGAGTAATGTTTAACTCAAACTTTAACATTGAATTGAATTTAATTATTTCTATATGTATTATAATCGAAATTACATTATTACACATCGATATGACACATTGGCAAATTAAAAATAGAAACTTGCTTTGTCTCTAGACTAATAAAGAAACTTGATCATTTTAAAAATTCAGAATCTCAGTCTTCAAATTTAAAAATAGAATTACTAATCCATCGCTTAAGCATACTTAAATGTCTAATACACAAGTAAAGCAACTAATTAAAATATTGTAATCACAAAGAAGTCTAAGAATCATTTTTTGTACCCATAAAAAGAAAATTGAAACGAACTTGGAAAATTTTCATTATTTTTTTTCTTCATAAAATTACATCGTACAGTAAAAATAGAAACCTACTAGGCAACTTCTTATCGGTATAAAAAAGTGAAACTTTGCATGTCCATTGTCAAAAGACCAGGGTAACGGGAATGGGTAAGCTAGGGATCTTCATCTTCCCTTTCGTCTGAGTAGAATTTTCTAGAGATGATAATCTCTAAGAATTCTTCAAGTCGTGTGTAGTCCGACTTGTCGAATTCATCAAGGAAAAACCATTTCCAGAGAAAACCCCTCCCAAGTTATGCGCATTTCCTGTGTCGTGTTAGTTGCTCGTCATTGAGGTTCAACAGAAAGGGTTGTTTGGCCACATTTCTTCCTGGCTCCAACAGCTTGGGTATATCTCTTGGCCAAGGGATCCCCACCCCTAATTCCAAAAAAATAGCAACATTAACATCATCCTCCAAGAATTTCTCTTTAAAAACCTTCCTCAACAGCATCGACATATCGATCTTCTGTCCTCCGAGGTCGAGGAGAGACACAAAAAATTAGGATGTAATGTCCATGTAGATGTGGTATTTGTCAACATTCTCAAGGAACTCTTGACCCAATAACATCAACACAACAAAATTTATAAAAGCGTCGCCACCAACCTCCACCTCCCTACAAATGGAAGTGAGAATTTCTTCCGAGACATTGCCCAAAAAGGACCTCTGGTCATCTGGGGATGTGCATCTCAAACGGATTGGTGTGTCCATCTTTAATTCTCGAAAGCCTAAAGACCTAAAAACCTAAACCTTAAAACCAGAGGCAAAATTTCTACCATCGACAGCTCTGACTCTTAATCTACCAAAAGAAAAATGAAGAAGAAAGAAGTCTGATTGTCTATAAATAGCCCCGACCCCTTGATTGATAGTAGTGATCACAGATACTTAGCAATTAATTATTCTTTCTTTAATCGTATTTAATCCATTTTTCTTAATCTTTAATGTAAATCTTTCCCATAAATGCATGCGTACTATTGACAATTAAAGATGACAGTTAAATAATGTCACTAACAAGGCATTTATTTCTTTTTGAGTTACGAGTTACAAGTTGCAGTTGCACTATCCAACGTCCACGTAAACAAATAACCAGTAGTAATCAATGATCATGGTTAAGGTGCACTTTTTAAGGCTTGATACGTGTCATCATTCTGGTGACTTCCTAAAGAACTCTATTTCCTTTAGAAATTTGGCCTGAAATTAAATTTAATCCATTGATCTAGGATCATTAAATGGTCTCAAGTAATACATTTAACAATATAAAACAATGGATATTACTAATTAGGTTATGTGTCCGTGTGTGATCATTTATATTCGTAACAAATAAAAGGTGGCATTTCCTGGATGTAATATTGCATTAATTATAATATTATGTGTCATTATTCTGGTGACTTCTTGGAGAACTCTGTTTCCTTCAAGAAATTGGGCAAAATTAAACTTTAGCCATTGATCTAGGATAATTGAACGGTCTCAAATAAGACATTTAACATTATAAAATGATGGATGTTACTATTAGGTTGCATGTCGATGTAACTTTTTGTTCTTATTGATACCAATGTGTTTAATCTGCAAAACAAGTTATTAGTTGGCATTGGCCCACATGACGCATTGACGAGTCCCATCTTTTGAAAATCGCCAAACAAAATATTTATTTTTTCCATCATTAACGATAGATTAGCCAATAAAATAAATATATTTTCAAACGACACATAAAAATTGCCAGTACAATTTTTTTTCCCTTCAAAAGAAAATCATTCGCCTCATATGTTATATAATTCGCCCCACATTAATGTATAATTTGCTAGGATTTTATGGAATTTTCATTTGGCAGGGAAAAATTTACCTTCACCTTTATATTATTTATCTAAGTTTCATCATCATCAAGAAATTTTTCCCCTATATTAATGTACGATTCACCAGGATTTTACACTTTTTCCTAGGAGGGGGTTTCTTAAAGTTATCCCTGACGATGATGATGCTACTGATGATGATGATGATGATGATGATGATGATGATGACAACAATGATGAAGATGATGATGGTGATGCTAATGTTGTTGATGATGATGTTGATGCTAATGCTGATGTTGATGATGCTGATGTCGATGACGACGACGATGAAGACAATGATAATGTCGGTGGTGGTGATGATGTCGATGATGACGATGATCATGGTGATGAGTTGGATGAAGAAGAAGATCAATGACATGAATTAGATGTACAGTTATGTGATCACTACTTAATCTATTTAATATTGATTTCTTGATAGAAATGTATAGTTATGCGATCAATGCTTAATCTAATTAATTCATGATGTACCTTTTAATGTTTTTAATTCATATGGGATGCTTATGGTTTTTAATGTACTTACTATGTATTTTTGAGTATATGTATCATGAATTTTTTAGCTAACATAAGATAATTGAATTACATATGTAGGTACCCAAACCCCTTTTACGAGCATCCCACACAATCTCATGGATTGACAGGTATAATTCAATACACCCTATAGAGATTAATGTATTTCACAATTTGCAAAATATCTCGCATTACTTGCTATCTCTCTCATTTGATGGAGTGTAGGTAGTAGCAAATAGGTATTTGTTAGATGTGTCTTCCTCGAGCGAAGGAAATTTAGGAATGGAAGAAGAAAGTGAGTCATGTAGTATGTCTAAATTAGGAAGATCAACTAGAGGTCAAAAGACTAGAAGGAAATTCAATAAATGCATGAAATTTTTTCTTTCTCAAGGGAGGTCATGTTCTTATGATGATGAGAGAAAAGGCGACATCGAGGTGCCCTTTAGGTACCAATATCTATAGAAACAATGGGTCCCTAAGGAACTTCCTCCAATAAACACTTATTTTAGTGTTAAAGGCAAGATATATCGCATTGCACCATCGTCAATACATGGTTTGGGCCTATTTTCCATAGATGGCATAAAGGTCTCTTACAACAAAGTTGTCAAATTAACGAAGTATGTTGGACCTTGTTACGATTACAAAAGTTGGATGTGAATTGTTCAATATAAAAAAAGTATGTGTAGGTATGCACTCTCGACAAATTATATTCAACAAAAAGACAATGAGAAAAGTAAAAGAGTGGCTATATACATTAACAGAAGGCCAAAAGCATCAGGGAATATTGTAGGTTTTATAAATAGCATGCGACCTTTGTCAACTATTAAGCAACCTAATTACATATTTGAGGCGCGTGAGGGAATAATGTATTTGTATGTGCGATAAAATCAATACATTGGGGGGAAGAGCTGCTTATTGATTACAATTTGAATCGCATAGATACAAAGAATATCACTATCATGGGGGTGCATGTACGTACTATGTACCATTAAATAATTAAGTTTTTTTGCTAGCCACATCTAGAGAGTCTCCTCACCATCCACCTCATCTCCATCATCATCTTCTAATGAAATTTATTAATCTAGTCATTTCTAATTATTGGTTAAATTTAAATAATAACATAGGGCCACAATATAGAGTAGCCACATAGAGGGGACAATGATGATCCTACTGGCACTTCTTCCCAGTGGGTAAACCTCTTTGTTATTGTACTACAAATTAGATAGAACCAAATGTTAAATAGTGTTTTTTATTATGTTCTTTTCATCACTATTTCAGATTAATTATAATAGTGTTAGTAATATTGTTGTCACAGACAGATGGTCAACAGAGAAAGGGAAAGGAACCCGCAGTCCCTCAGGAGGAGTCCTTTGACGATGACCTAGCTGTTGATTTCAGTATTTGTAATGAATCAGCATGTGCAATTAAAAAATGCCTCCAAAAAAATGGAAAAAGAGTGGCTCAATTGGCATCTATATTCCCTCCGACTCCTGAGTCATAAAAGAGGGAAACTAAATTGATGCACCTATCTCAAAATTACAGAGTAAGTATTAATGTAATTTTTAATTACAACAAAAGTTCAATAATAGTTTTTATGTTATACTAGTCTTTTATGTCATTAAAAAATAAGCGGATACGTTGCTTTTACAACTTTTTTTGTTTAATTTTGATCCTCGTGGTCATGATGAGGGTACTGCAGGTGGTTCAGGTAGATAGCATGTTGGACTATCTTTTTTTTACACTATAACAATATTGTCCATGCTAATCACTGCTTTTATTATGCACTAACAATCTTATTCTTTAGCACCTATAAATGATCAATTACTATCACCGCCTCATACGATGACAGGCTTAGATGTAGTGCCTCCTGCAATGTTGGTAATGCGTAGCATGGCCACAGACACCATGGCACCACATACTCATACACATATTTTATTTTCTCTGTCATTATATATATGTTTATTTCCCTTGAAGTATTCTTTCTTAGGGGCATTTTGTAATGGATTCAATTTATGCAATAGGAGATGCATCACATGATGAATTTCCTGGATGTACTTGTATTCCTAGTATAGGAACGGTGAAGGATTGCATATTTCTTGTGAGTGATGAAAAAGGAGTTCCCTTGAAAATAGAAAAACTTCCAGGTACTTTAAAGATTGGACCTTTCTTTTACTATACAATTGTATGTTAATTACACCTTGCATTCAATATGAGAAGCTTACATCTATTGTATTCTTATTTTATACTATTATATCCTTTGACTAATGATCCCATGATTATTTTGCAGGGAATGATTTTTTTTATGGTAAACTTAGTGATGAGTGTTTGCAGATATTCAGGCCCACCATCTGTACATGGTGGAACATCATATCCAAACTAAAACCCCAATCCACTATTTTGATTTCATATCATTGCTAAGATAGTTATCGTTACATCCATTTCTTAAACTATATTAAACGTAAGTTCATTTCATTTTTGAATCTAACACTTTGTTTTCTTAAAAGGTGGAAAGTCCAAGATATAAAGTTAAAGGATGCTCTCATAGAGAGTATGACAAACTTATTTGGGCCTCATGTATTTGAGAAGGATAAGCTCCTTCAAAAAGCTGAGTTATGTTTGAGGTATATTAGGGACCAGTACAGGTGTACATTATCAAAAAACCCAAAGTACCAGCGCCCCCCTTGCATTCCTAATTTAGAGTGGCAACATCTTATTATGGATGTGAATGAGAAAAACAAAATAAAAAAAGGAATTACACCACTAGACAACAAAAGAAGGTATTGATGATATGTAACTGATTAAATGTTTGATAATGTTAAGTTGAAGATAATGCAAGGCATTAAATCAGTTAATGGTTTGTATTGTCATTGATGTCAACTTGATATCATCTATACGGTCATAATGCCAAATACTTCAGAGAATCAATGGAACAAAGATTATGCTTTCAACAATGCATAAAAGTCAAGTATTCACTAAAGTGATAAATAACATCGATGGAGTGCACACCATTGGTAAAGGTAAAGAACCAAAGTCACAGTTATACCCAACGAATAGAAGACAACATTGCTCGATGAACCAAAATCACAGGATGCCCGACGAGCTGAAAACAAAATTTCCCGACGAGTAAAATCCAATGATGCCTGACGGACGGAGATCCCGAAGCTGACTGGAGTCACACCGATGGAATTGGTAGTTGTCACTGATGACTAATTACAGAGTTGACTGACAAAATAGAGAGTTCAGAAAATGACAAAATATCTAGCTGGCAAGAGCTAAAGATAGACTTAACTGGTTGTTTTCATTATTTTACTCTACCAGAGTTAAGTGATTGATTTAAAGAAGATTTGTACAGTTGGCAAGAAGATAACTATGAGATAAATTAGGAGTTTTGCTTTAAATCAGATTGGCTAGATAGTTTTTTACGTCAAGAATCAAGAATCAAGAAACGGTGAATATCATGTCTATATAAGAGACAAGCTTAATTCATTTCTGAAAATAAATCAATCAAAGGGGGAGTGAATAGAAAGAGGATGCTGAAGAGAAATTGATGAAGGATAACTTCATACAGTCCTGATCAATCAAGTTGAAGGAGAGCTAAAGAATTCTACAGACACCGACAAATAGTGAAGCACAACATCACATAGCATAAAGTGTGGAGCACAAAGAATTAAATTGATACATTAATCAGAGAGGTAATGTACTTAAATAGATCTAAAAATTTGCAATTTAAGTTACATTAGAAACAGGTCATTGTGTTTCAGTTTAACCATTGAAGCATCAAGTCTCTTAATAGAGCAGGACTTAACAATCTTCTATATATTGAGGTACATCCCAAGGAGTGCCATAAAGGTTGATTCATGAAAGTAGCACTAGATTTGCCTAAAGCCTATTGACAGTCTAAGAAGGAGGCTGATTCAAGGATGGTAGCAAACTGAGTTGCCCAATACTAAGTGACAACTTCTATGTATAAAATACTCTAACAAGGTCACACCTAACAATGTGTTTGTAACCTTTAACATGGTTGGCTCCTAATAGAGCTCACTTTAGAAGAGTGAAAATTTGGCGTACCGGTCTCAGTGGTTTTTTCCCTTAACAGGGTTTCCATGTTAAAATCCATTTGTTGTGTGTATGGTTTATTACTTTACTGTTTTACATTTCACATATGCATTTCTGGATTTATCGGTATACTCTGCATATTTACTGAGACTCGATAAATAAGTTTTACTACTTATCAGTAATCAAGGAGAATAAGGTTAAAAAAGAGAAACCGACAAACAGTTAATTACTATAAGTATTTCATGGCATGCATCTTGTAAGGGACATAATAATCTAAGGTTTATTTGATTGGTGGTTAGAATAAAGAAAAGTTTTTGAAACCACTGATTCACCCCCCCCTCTTAGTTATCACTAACAATGGGTATCATAGCTTGTGTTCTTAGAAGGAAGGTTTTAAGACCCAAGTCAGGATCACAAGATGAACAGACAAGATGTGCCCAAGTTGAACAAAGACAACTTTGCTTCATGGCAGAGAAGGATAAGACTCCGCTTATCAAGTATTGGGAATGATGTTACTTAATACTTAGATACTGAATATGTGTTTCCCACATGAGCATTAATAGTAGATCAATTGAGAGTGAAGCATGAGCACAACTACATGGTAATAGAGCTTTCTTCCTCTCTATTCGATGCTGAATTTGAAGATGTCAAAGATTGCACAACTGCAAAGAAAATGTGGGACAAACTGAAGTTTGTACATGGTGGTGATGCAAATGTTTTGAGAGCCAAGGTAGAAAGTCTTAGAGGAAAATTTGATGATCTTAGAATGAAAGAAGGAAAAAACATCACACAGTACAACACAAGAATAAAAGAAGTAGTCAATGCTATATGAGGTGTTGGAGGTACACTTGATGAGGAGATAGTGATAAATAAAATCTTAAGAACCTTATTGCCTGTATATGCTATTAGAGTTTCTGCTATTCAAGAAATGAGAGCAGTTGCAAACAATATAGTTACTCTTGATAGTTTGATTGGTAGACTGATTTCATTTGAGATG
>MU223248.1:825399-837854 GCA_018584345.1 Thuja plicata
TATACATTTTCTATTCAATTTTTTATATGTAATTATTAATACAAGTAAACATCTTAAATTGATTGGTGTAGTAATACAAATTTAATTGCAATAGGTGTTTGGATTAATGTAACAATTTGTATTGCAGCAGCAAAGAGTGTAGAGGCTGTTGTTAATGAGTAGGTTGAGGTTGAGGCCGAGGCCAGACAAACTGATCTCAAAGTTGATGATGTGACTAGATCAAATAAAGAGCTATACGATTATGTCCTTTAAAGTACTGAAATACTTGTAACAAATTATAATAAAATGTTTTTAATTTAATCCTTTTATATGTTATTGCAGATGACCCCCCTTTGCATCAACAGAGAACCAGGCATACATTGAGATCTGATGAGAGGAGAGATGATCATGATGACATCGATGCTCCTCTTAGCAATTTCTTCTCAAAAGTGAAAAAACCAAAGAAAAAAAAAAGAAAAGATTGTCATCTATGCACCTTAATTGATAATGACTGATTTTTATGTGCTAATGAATTTAATTATCTGCTATTGAATGCTCATAAATTTTATAATGTGTTAATGAATGTTATCATGTGATAAATAATGAATATTACATTTTATTAATGGATGAAATAATGAATGAATGTTAGATGTTAACGAGGAATTTAGAGTGATGTTAGGGGGGGTGGGGCCAAATGAGCTTCCACCTTCACGTGGTTGGCCCTATTTAATACAAAATATAAAACTATTCTTGAAACAAAGTGAAGCTCAATAAGGTTGTTCCTTATCTAGGGTCTCAAATGTAGCCTTTATCCCACTCTCAACATTGCAAGGCTTCAAGTGGTATCTCCATCTCCCACTGACATCTTGTCTTTCTCCTAAGAACTCTTACCGAGCTCTTATACCACTTGATGTAGAGCTTATAGCTTCACTTGTCCTCTAGGACTGAATCTCTAAACCTTTCAAGTAGATCTCTTACTATAGGCTCTACACCTTTGAAAACTATAGGCTCTACACCTTTGAAAACAACTTCTAACTTCAATATAGCATCCAAACTTGATGATTCAAGTTCCTATTTTGGGTTTATTTGGACAATCACTCCCAATGAACCTACTTGGGTACACCAACTATTGGTAAAACACAAGAGGCTATGCGAAATTGAGCATTGATCATATGGTTATCTTGAATGCATTTCTTGTTTATGATGATAACTTAGCAAGTATAATATGCAAAGATGATCTCGATGGAAAAAGTAATAACATTAGATAATTTGATGTAATCATACTTCCTTTATCTTAATCAAAGTGTTTGTGGCCCTCTTTTATGTTCTTGATACCTTCTGGGAAGTTACTAGACCTAATTATGACCTTATTTTGGATTTTGGACCCTAGAAACATCATTTTTATGAAGTTTTAGTCCTTTATGAAATTGAGCATTGATCATATGGTTGACTTGACGCTTATATTCAGTTGAAACAAGGTAGGTTGTGGAGGAATATTGGTACAATATCAACTGATATTCTACTCATTTTGATACATTTATTGCTAGGTTCTTTTAGTGCATTGGTCCTTATGAAGTCATCGCTCTTTGCCTTCTAGTTGTGTGAGAACTTGGTATTCAAGATTTAAGGAAATTTTCTTTGTGGTTGATTCATACAAGCACATTCAGCTCAACTAATTTCATTGTAGTTGTTAAGTTTCTGGATTGCTAAAGAAAATTTCTTAGGTCAGAAGTTTAAACAATGATTCGTTGTTAATGTTGTAAGAGGAGTTGAAAATAAATATTAATTCATGTTGTTTTTGTTTATTATTCTACATACGATTATGAGTTTCATTTCAAAGTATCATATGATATATAAACCATCCAAAAGAAGGATGGAATAGGGTCTAATTTAGAAGTCCTCCTGAATCAACGCTTCGGGAGGACTGCAGAAGAAAATAGTAAGTGAAGAAGGTTTAGTCTCTTTGCTAATCGAGAATGACAGTTTCCGTAGATCGAACTCCCGACACACCAACGTCCAATGTAGATTGAGCTGCCTTATCAGAATTCAAATATCAGATCTAAACTTGGTAAGACAAATTAATGAGCAATAAATCACCATTATAATTCAAGAAACATGAATCTCCATATTTTACTCTTTTTTCTTCAAAACAGAATTAAATTTTACATTTTTCTTACTAAGATATTAATCACAATTCAAATTTTGGAAGTACAGTTATCATTAAGTTCTTGGTCTACAAATATGAATGAATATTTCACTCTTCAAAGCATAATTAAAGTAAAGTTTGCAATCTAGAATATAAATATTGGACTTTCACTCTTCCAAACCATAACTATGGTAAAAGTTCTTGAACTAAAAATGCAAACCTTAGGAAGTACAATAATAGTTGAAATTCTCCAACTAGATTATTTAATATTAGCTTTCCACTTTGCAATAAGCACTTACAGGTGTATTCTCCAATTCTACATTGGACTTACACTCTTCTTTGTTTGTGATGAAATTGTAAATTTGTTGTGCATATAGGGTTTTTGGCCCTTCTTGTCCAACAGAGCGTGTGTAGGAGGAAGGGGAAAAAGATGTGGCTTTATCTGCGCTGAACAACAACAATGGTGAGTTATTTAGGATCTTTATTATGTAAATGTTTTGCACTGTCAACATAAGTTTAGGATTTTATCTGTTGTTTGATTATTTTGTTTCTCTTTGTTTTTCTCGGCCTTTTGATCTTGCTCTCTATCATCATATTCAAGAGAGTGCTGAAATTGTTGCAAGGCTTGTTGGATTTTATGAGCTAGACAACATTTCCAAGGAAATATTTTAGCTGAACTTCGCTCCACCTAGTGAGAAAAAGCCCTGGCTATGGAACCCCATTACAAAGATATTGGATTTATAACTATTTTTTTTGTATATATATCAGGTTTCTAGATTTAGATTTCTTTGTTGAATTGTGATTAATTTCATCTCTTAATTACATGCTGATATGATATTGAAACCAAATTTTGTGTCTAGATAGATAGATGTGACATTGATTTATGGTTATTCATCAGATATGTGACTGTAGTGCAGCTGAAAAATGAAACTCTCTTCACAAATGTGTAATCTAGTTTAATATTTTTATTCTTTTAGTATTATATAATTAAGTTTCCATTGTTTTGCATGAAGGAACTTACAATCTATGGTTTGTCTACTTCTGAAGAGAATATGTTTGATATTCTGAGTTTCTATAAATGTTTGAAGTTTTGTGTAATCTATGGGTTTCCAAATTTAATTTTGATATTATTTGAGTCTTGAGATTCAACCCTTTTGCAATATCTCAATGGAAGTTAATTACATAGCCAAATCTTGTGTGTAGTTGTGTTTTTTGTTAGATAGAAATTAAGGTGTTATATAATAGGAAAAGGCATAAATGAAACACAATTTTATTTTGTGTTGCTTTTGTCTTGTTCAGTGATATCAATCTTATAGAGTTAGAATTCTTCACTTAAGTTGGTAGTGGGCAGCTGTGTCTGTTTCTTTAAGATAGAAATTGAGGTTTGAGAATAGGTTGGACTACAATATACTTTCTGATTATTCAAACAAATTTTGAATGTGGATCGATAGACTAATGGTTTTTCATCAGAGATGTAACTGTAGTAGAGTTGATGCAATGGAGATGTGAGATGGTTTTGAAAATGCGATCACAATAAGGATCATAAATGGTTTAATAACAACCTCTTTTCAATATTTATCTAGCGAAGAATGGTTCGAGAGATTTGGAGGGCTCACTATTAAACTAAAATGCAGAAGATCAACACTTCACAATGCATAAATAATAGGGTTTACCATCCCATAGGCTTCTTTTGTCTTGTGGATGTTAACAGTTGATTGTAGCCATTGTCTTGACCCATAAAGCTTGATATTAGCTCTTTCTCATGCCTTTGATAACACTAATTTTTTTTTCCAAAAACAACAATGATGCTCCATTGGCTATTGAGTTTGACCTTGATGCAGCTCAATAAACTCACCTTGTAACATTGGGTCTCTTGACCTTGTGAGAAATCCATTGCCTTTGTACCCTTCATATTTCTAATTTACATTTCTCTAGGTTAAATATAAATCTGAACTACTCCCTAACCTATATCCTTGGGTTGTATACATACTATAACAACTCACCCTATGTCAATGACACTATTCACTGTTGTAATATTCTCAAGTGAACATTATTGGCTGCACTTTTGGTTTCATCTTCTCAGAAATATCAATTTCTTTACTTGATATCTTGTCATGCTGCATTTTCACTCATCAACTGATGTATTCTCTATTGATATTGCCACAACCACATGATTTATTCTCCTATGATGTATATTTTTTTCATTGGTTTATTCTTATTTTTCTATGACTATTTCAATGCACTTAAAACAATAACACACCCTCCTTAAAGAAACAATCTGAAATGAAAGAAAGAGCTATCTGTCACAAGATCTTTCTCAAAACTGTAGGTTGCCCCATGAAAAATGACATCTTTCATGTATGCACATGGTTTGACACTATAATGTCTCTGGTTGGAAAATAATTCTTTGCTTGAATCTGAAACCAATGCTTTTTGTAAACCGTGGATTTCATTACATAGTAACTCTGTAGAGTAACTCTATTTTCTCAATAAAACAATCTGCTTGAATATTTCTCATGTGAAACATCCATATGATAGTTATTTTAAATCTATTTTACTGAATTAGAAGGTTATGATACTAGTGATCCGAATGTCCATTACCTCCCTTATAGTTGTAGCTCTTCATTGAATATGATTTGTGATTGTTGTTATGATATTTATCGCTACAAAATTACTTTTGGATTAGTAATTGATGCTTTTATACTTGCAGTCCACTACATTACTTTTGCTTCATGCTTTGTTTGATGTGAATGTCTCTGAATGAATATCTATCCCTGGGATGATCTACTATTCATTCTGCTTATAATTGATGTGCTTCTTCATGAATTTGATACACTTGATAATGGTAGACTCTTTTACTATGTTCATTCTTTTCCTTAACAGTTTCATCATAAATTTAGAAGATAGAAAAAACTAGACTAGTCTGTTTCAAATTGTCCTCCATATAAAGCTTTTGTTCAAAATTATTGTGATCACCATTCTATGACATTTAATTTATCATAATGTACCTTTTTATTTTGATTCATATGATTACTACCTTCCTATGATGAAACAAATGCTGCAATAGTTAGTCTTTACTTTGTATACTTTCACTTCTCTTTGACATGGTTGCTTAAGGATTCAAACTTTATTGCAAATATCTTGTAGCTTTCCTTCCGAATATCACATCATTTTTTTTTCCATTGGATATGAACATTTTTCCTTTCTGAAACTACGCTCTTCCTTTCTTAAGAACTGTAGTTCTGAATGTTGATAAGTAGTGCTAGTGACAGGTTTTGAGAGACATGTCTGGAAATACATGATAGAAAGAATTTTAAATGATAAAGCGCGAGGGCATGCATTTCAAGAAAGTATTCTAGTGGTTTTTGCCTCTTCTTTTCTTTCAAACATTTTAACTATTTCTCTTCATAGAATTGTATAGTTTCGAATATACTCGTAGAAACACAGAAACAACCCTGTATCTAGTCATTAGAAAGTTTTAATTTGTAACTTTCAATTTTAAATAAAAATAAATAGCATCCTCGTCCCATTACATCCTCATCCCATTACATTCAATGGATTGAAAGCATTTGAGCATTTAATACTATGGGTTACATATTTGATAATTTTGAGTGATATTGAATGTTGTTTATTGGCAATATAGACACAACCATGATGAGATGGGTTAGCATACCATGTTTATTGGTTAGCATATTTTTTCTTCTTTTTGAAACTGAGCTATACTAGAACACAATGAAAACATAGATTAGAGAATATGAATACATTAAATCATTTTCTACCTTTTAAGCTAGAAATTTGCATGATGCTCCTTAACATAAATTATTGCATAGTTACAGTTGATAGAATGTTTAATGCAGAATAATAGTTTGAAAATAGTATTCTTAACTTGTACTTGATTTAACATAAAATTGGTTCTCTTGTTGCAACATTTACATTTTTGACAAAAACTTACGACGACATGGCTATACATCTGACAGGTTCTCCTGTCAAAAAAACTACAATTTTGATAGGTAATTACGATGACAATGCTATATGTTTGACGGGCTTTCCTATCAGAGGGTCACTTCAATTCCATCGGTATTCTGACAAACATATCAACGGATTGAATACATTTTTGACAGAGAGATATGACGACTGTGCTATCTTTCTGACGGGTTTTCCTGTCATAAAAACTACATATTCGACAGGTATTTATGATGGTAGTGTATACATTCGATGGGTTGTCCTGTTAGAGGGTCACTTGATTTCCATTAGCCTTTCGATAGGCGTAACAATGGATAACCCAAAATTTACGACAGAAAGTTACGATGGCTGTGGAATATATTCGACGGGGTTTCCTATCGTGCAATCACTACACATTCGATGGTATTCTGACAAGCGGTCCATCAGATAGGTTACATGTTCCATCGGTGTTCCGATAGATGTACTGTATGAAATGCTATTATAAACTGGATATTAATGTGGTAAGGTCTGATGGATATGATGTTGGAATAGAAACAGTTACCACTTATGTAGCAATTTCCAATGAAATAACTGCGACGGTTACATCTGTCAAAGTACCGACAGATAGTAGTCAAAAATATGACAAATAGCCATCAGAATCTGGCCTCAAATGTACTAGTTTTGTTCCTTCTAGGAGGTGTCACCTGGCTCACTAAATGACCTAAAAAATACATTGTTAGCAAAGACATTCTGAAATAATAAGAGTAAGAGTAGCTTTCAATATTGTTTGAGTGAAGATTTTCTTAGAAATCTTGAATTAGTTGTAACTGTACCTTTTCCTATAGTTGTATTTATGATATCAGTAAGTCCAATGAAAAATGTACACTTCTAATCAATAAGTCTAATGAAGTTTTTGAATGTTCCAAAGAAACAATTCATCGTAACTTGTTAACTTAAGGATTATTTTACCTGAGGTGGGAGTTCTGCTAGTACCGACATCACCGTGATGTCCATGACCAGGTACTTGAGCAGCCAAAAAATCTTGTAGCAAGAACACATGCATATTTTAGCTCATGACATAAAAGAGTATAAAATATAACCCTTTATTGAAATTTTGTTATAACTAAAGATTCATTACTGCTTACTTGATAACAAAGTTCTTGCGACATCAATTCCTATGTCCTTGTCACCATATCCTCGATTGGATTTGGATCATCCAAAAGTTTCATAATTTATGCAGAGACTATTTTTAATTTTTTCTTCACCATATTTAAAGGGTTAAGGAAATCTGGGAGCTTATTTGTATCTACATGAGATATTTCATCTGTTGTTGCAGGTGCTTTTCCCCTATCCTGAACATCAATTTATGAAAGGAATATCAGTAAAACTATAAGAATAACTCCAAAACCCTAAATAAAAGAACATAATAATATAACATTTTTCAACTATCTAATTTATACAATTACAATAAGGTTTACCTTTGCTGAAGAATGGGTGGGTGGAGCATCCCCACTGCCTCTATCATGTGGGGTATCCATGTCATCCTGTGACAAAGATTAAATATAAAAAATTTAGCGAATTGAAAGTAATAAACTTAGAAAAAAAAACTTATTAATAAAATGGTATATTGGAGTCATAAACTTGAGGTTAGTTTAAATGGTATATATTACTTACCCCGCCCATTAAAGTAACTTTGTTTTTATCCATGCGATTCAAATGGTAATTTATTAGCAGTTCTTCCCCTGCACTTATTGATTTTATTGCACATACAAAAACCCGATTCCCCTCATGCACCTCAAATATGCAATTGGGTTGCTTATTAGTTGTCACAGGTCGCGTACTATTTATAAAACCCGCAATATTATCTATTGTTTTTGGTCTCCCATCAATGTACGTAGAAAATCTTTTGCTTTGACCATTTTCTTTCCATCGTATATAATTTGTTGACAGTGCATACCTACGCATACTTTTTTATATTGTGCAATCTGCATCTAATCATGGCAATTGTAACAAGGTCCAACAAACTCCATCAATTCAACACAAAAATCAGTGTTAATTGGAGGTAGCTCCTTGGGTACCCATTCTTTCTCAAGATGTGTGTACCAAAAGGGCACCTTGATGTCGCCTTTGGTCTCATCATCATAAGAATATGACCCCCTTCAACAAGGAAAAATTGCATGCGTTTATTGAATTTTTTTCTAATCTTTTGACCTCTAGTTGGTCTCTGTATTTTAGTTGTACTACATGTCAAAATTTTGTCTACCATTCTTGCATTTCCCTCATTCAAGGAAGATAAATTTGACAAGTACCTATTTGGTGGTTCCTGCAATCCATCAAATGAGATATATACTTGGTAAGGAGCGAGATATTTTGCTAAATGAGGGTAATTTTGATGAAGTCATCCATAAAATTGATGTTGAGGGTAGTACTGTTAAATCATGAGAAAGTTAATGCCTTATTATTAAATCACTCAATGAATATGGGCATAAAGAGAAAGAAAGCAATTAATAAACTATTTCTATAGGGTGTATTGACTTATACCTGCTGATCCATGTCATTGTGCAGGATCCTCATCAAAGGGGTTAAATTTCCTACATATGTGAATCATTTATCTTATGTTAGCTAAAAATTACATGATACGTATGCTACAAATTATGTAGAAGCCAACATGAACAATATGCAATATTGTAAACATGAAAAAATTACCTTTACCTTATATATGGAATGCAAGATCATCAACATAAGGGGTGATGATGTGTGTAGTCAATTGCTTGTTTCCAGAAAGGTTGACAATCAAACAAAATATATACATGTAATCAACATCAATTAATTGAGCATCATAAGCAATACATTGGTTATCATAAATTACATATGTTGTAATCATTAGAATTGAACACAATGAATTAATTATACCATGTCATTAGAGTTGAATACATCAATAAATCAATATTAAATATATATACTAATCAAAATAAATAAATATAAATAATTAAATCACATACCTTGTACATTTCAATCATGTCATTGATCATCTTCTTCATCCATCATCATCATCATCATCATCATCACCACCACCACCACCACCATCATCATCATCACCACCACCACCACCATCATCTTCTTCTTCATCATCGTCTTCTTCATCTTCATCTTTAGTGTCTTCTTCTTCCATCACATTATACTTTACCGACTTTCCTCTTGGATCATGTCTAACAAAAAATGACCATCCCAGTTTATGTGAAACCTCTAAGTAAAATACTTGCTCACATTGGCTTGGAAGAACATAGGGCTCATCTCCAACTAACTCAAATGACCTTGTATTAATCATTATAAATTCATTATCATGTTGAATAACAGTTCTATCAGGATCATTTTGATTTAGTCATAGCCTGTACCATTTGACGACGAATAGAACTAATTTGAAGGAGTTAAAGTCACACTCAAGTATATCATCCAAGATGTCATAGTATCAATTTTGAGATTTTTGAGGATGTATGTCATTTCTAGATGAAATATTAGTGACCTTGAAGACTACAGCTATCCTAGAGTCACAAGTTTTCTTCGTGTCATCCAAAATTTTTATGCGAAATTTGTGGCCATGATAGTACATAGCTTTGTGGTGCTTTACCTACAATTTTTCAAGCATGTAAAAATTATTTTCATCATGATTTGATATGAAACATATGGGTCATGATCATTAATAATTTTTTACATACTTGTCTACCTCTTAAACCATATGCTAGATCAATTACCATTGGCATAACATTGGATTCTCCATTATGATGAGCTTCTCTAACTAATGAAGCAACACCTTCCCATGTTAATGAGAAACCATTTTGTTGACATCGTTCAATCCATGCCGTCATCCAATCAAGATTGTTCATAATATATAAATGTATTGCATCCCACTCTCGACCAACTATATAAAAAATAGACCAATTACAAATAACTTATATTAAAGATTTATAAGAATTAATTAACTACAATAACATCTTATAATTAACTCACTTTTGTCGATCTACCTTTCCCCATCAATTACTCCCCTTTAAATTTGTTAATTGAGTTGGGATCCCAAATACGATCTACATGGATCTTTGCTGCAAATGTAGGAATATATTCACTAATATACACCATGGTCTGGTATACCATATATCGCTCCACCATAGAACCCTTAGGATGTGTTTTTTGTCGAACCAATCCCTTCAAAAATTTCAAGTACCTTTCAACCATCCACATTGACCTAGTTTGTACAGGTCCACACAATTCAATCTCCTCAACTTGATGTATGAGGTAGTGTTCTTGTGCATTTAAAAAAGTTGAAGGTAGACACTTTTGTATTTCACACATAAGATGAGGAATTTTTCTCTTCCAATATTTTATATCTTCTTTAGGGATTTCTTTCAATGAAAACCACCTCATGTATTTTTCAAGATCATATATAACTTGTTTGACAGTGTTGTCGAAGTGGTGTGGGAGAGATAGAGGTAGAAAATATTGCAATAATTGTAAAATGATCTTTCAATATTTTATAAAATAATACAATGAAAACTTCATGTATACAAATATATAGTGAATATAAAATAACATGAATTGCCTTAATAACTGTATGTCAATCATGTGTTTTCATCCCTGGCCCAAATTCACTTTTCTTTGATATGAGATTGTTTATGTTCATAGAAAATCCTATAGGAAAATGTATATTTTGTATGACTTCTCTTATAGCATTACTCTACTGCTCTGACAATAACCAAGTAAGGGAACATATATCAATCTGGTCTCCATTGTTATTTGATCGAATGACATTTTTCATTGCATGGTTGGATTCCTCAATGTCACTACAAATTTTGAAAATTTTGTCTTTGTCACGCATTCCATCCAATAATTTCCATAATGTCTCTATTACATTCTCTCCAATATGCATAGCATCAAACAAATGCATGATTGAGAGTTCCTCGTAGTATGAAAACCTACTAAATTGTGTAGGATAACTTTTTAGTCCTTTTGGAAGTTTTTCATTGATGCCTTGACGACCTTCACGAGTATCAATTACATCATCAGTAAAATAGAATATCAAAATATAAATTTCAAACAAGAACCATCAAAAGGAATGACATTACCTCGACGATTGATTCTAGTGTATTCCAACTTCCATAGGCGAGGTGTCATTCTCTATGGATTTGATGTAGTCTTTTCTTTTCTATTGAAAAGATGTTTTTTGGTAATTTGGTACTTATGATTTCTGTGGAGAAAGTGTATATACTCATCGAACACCTACTTTCCTAAAAATTTTGAATGACAAGATTTCATCTTTGGACCACAAACTGGACATGCAAATTTTCCCTTTGTCTGAAGACCTACAAGATCGTGTATAATTGGATTAAATATGTTAATTTTGTGTTAGCACTATAACATACCAAAAAAGAGGTGTTAACAAGAGAACATACCACAAAAATGTGTTAGCCTAGGGGCATCATGTATTGTCCATACAAGCATTGCATAGAATTAAAATTGTCTTTGACCTATTGGCCTAGAGATGTCATACATAGTGACCCCATTCCATAACACCATTAGCTCATTAATAAGGGGCTCAATATATACATTCATATCTTTAACTTGGTACTTACCTAGTTGAATGAACAAAAAAATTACATAATTATTATGACCATTTTGATGGATTATTTATAATAATGTAATTTAGATGACTATTAAACAAAAAAACCTGGAACAATCATTGCCAAGATTATGTGCTCCCTCTTTATGGACATCCAAGGAGGAATGTTATTGTTGATAACAAAAATAGGCCACACCAAGTAAATAGATCTCATCTCTCCAAACAGATTGAAACTGTCCGCTACCAGTGAAAGCCTAAGATTACGAGGTTCTTCTTTAAAGTGTGGCCAAGTTTCCTCTATTTCCTTGAATGTCAAACCATCCACAAGAATTTGCATAATGACATCTAAAATTTTATTTCATGCATGGTAATCCATAAATTATGCTGAGCTAGTGCACCTGAATAATCGTTGCAGACGTGGAATAATGGGAATATACTGAAGAACCTTGTGAGGCACCTTTTTTGTTATTTGATCTTATCAATATCTACTAATATGATAATCAGGGCATTCTATTGCAAATTCATGTTGTTTATGATATATAATATGATCATTCGAACATGCATGTATTGTTTTCTACTCCATTCCAATATCTTTCATAATGGTAGATAATTCTCGGTACGAGCGAGGTAGAATGTTTGATGGTGGTAACTGTAACACCCCAAAATTGGCACCTAATATCCTAATCAATTTTGGTGCATTTTCTTATCTTCGAAGTCCTATTGTACTAGGCAAATTCTTCTCCTAATTGACTTTAATTGACTGAGTTTCAAATGCAG
>MU223248.1:846637-880761 GCA_018584345.1 Thuja plicata
GCAAAGATCGATCCATTGAAATACTTACTCAGTAAAGCTACCCTCACAGGTAGACTAGCTAAATGGGTCATGCTCCTTAGTGAGTTTGATATTGTATATGTTGAGAGAAAAGCTATTAAAGGATAGGTGATTGTGGATCAATTGGCTAAAGCACCTCTTATAGATCACCAACCATTAAAGATGGAATTCTTGGATGAGTCCATTATGCTTCTCACGCATCAAACATGGACAATGTTCTTTGATGGTTCGTTCACCCAACAGGGGTCAGGAGCTGGGACTTTGTTTATCACACCACAACGATATTCCTTACCAAAGACATATAAAACTATGTTCCCTTGTACCAATAACACCGCCGAGTATGAAGCTCTAATCAATGGACTCAAGATTGCTATTGAATGTTGAGTGGACGAACTAAAAGTCTTTGGAGACTCACAACTAGTTATCAATCAGGTCAACAATACTTATCAAACCAAAGATGAAAAGTTGGTACCCTATAAAAGGATGGTTGACAGCCTTAAGAATTATTTTGCACATGTCACCTTTTAGAAAATTCCCTGGGCAGATAATAAAGTAGTGGATGCTATGGCTACTTTGGCCTCTATGTTGCAAATGCCAGAGAATGATTTCAGAAACAAGTTCCTAGTGGAGACATTATGCTACCCTGCCTATAACTCTCCTGACTCCCAGATGGTCTATTTAGTAATTGTACATGATTCATCTCGTTACCACCACATATACTCCTATCTCCATGACCAAACTATTCCTGACACATATACTAGAAATGAAAAATGCCATCTAATCCGCAGTGCTTCACGGTACGTCATTGTAACAAACGACTTGTATAGACGGGGTCTAGACGGTACCCTCCTTAGGTGTCTAGAACCTGATGAGTCTAAACGCGTGTTACAAGAGGTACATGAAGGCATTTGTGGTTCTCACTCAAATGGCCTGACACTGGCTCATAATTTTATTAGAGCTGGTTATTAGTGGCCCGATATGGAGAAGGAAGCTACACAATTTGCCAAATCTTGTAAGCAATGTCTACTCCATGGAAACTTGATTCACGCTCCAGCTAAGGAACTCATTCCTTTTATCACCTTTCGGCCATTTCAACAGTGGGCTTTCGACTTGGTAGGTCAGATATATCCATCTTCCTCAAGAGGACACAAGTACATCATCACTGTTATGGATTATTTTACTAGATGGGTTGAGGCAGTGCCTCTCAGTATAGCTGATGGAAAATCCATAGCTCTGTTTATCTTCAACTACATTATTTTTAGATATGGTGTACCTTCCTCTATTATCACCGACAATGGGGTACAGTTCAAGAATAAAGATCTGACAAATCTATGCGCTAAGTTCAAGATTATTCAACATTGGTATTCTATTTATTACCCCCAGGGTAATGGGCAAGCTGAAGCTTCTAACAAAATAATTCTCAAGATCCTGCACCGTACGATACACAAGTCTGGATGGGATTGGCACCTCTAGATAAATCTGGCTTTATGGGCCTATCGCACCAATATCAGAATGCCAACAAGGGCCATCCACTTTTCTTTAGTCTATGGCGCAGATGCTGTACTACCTATTGAGGTTGAGATTCCTACATTGCGAGTCTCTTTGAAAGGCCTCATTACAGATGATGACATGAGAATATCTTGGCTTCAAGAGCTTGAGTTACTGGATGAACGTCAGAAGGTGGCGTTCGATCATCTCAGAGCATACCAAAAGAGGATATCACAAAGCTATAATAAGAAAGTCAGACCAAGAGACTTCCAAACAGGTGATCTCGTCCTGAGAGAGAATCCTAAAAATAAACAACAGCAGACTCAGAAAGGGAAGTTTGAGCCAAACTGGCTTGGTCCTTATATCATTACTGCAGTATTTGGGTCCGGCACTTATTAGCTCTCCACTATAGAAGGTGAACCACTCAAAGAGCCCATCAACGCTCTTCACCTGAAGAAATTCTATAGTTAAGATATCTTCTACATGCTCATGTACATACTTTATTTCTGATAAAATCCTAAAAAGTGTAAAATATCCTAAAAAAATGATCATCTTAGTGAAAACCTGGCAAACAGGCACTTTGATGTATCTATTATCTTGGTGAAAACCTAGTAAATAGGCGCCTTGATAATATAAAAAAAAATGAAAAATTCAAAAAATACAAAAAAATCAAAAAGAAAAAAGAACAAAAAAATTGAAGAATTGAAAAATAAAAAAAAAGAGAAAAAGAGAAAAATGTGCCATTGATGAAAACCTGGTAAACAGGCGTCATGGTAGCAAAAATAGAATTTCTGCCAAGATGATGAAAACCTGGTAAATAGGTGCCTCTTGTTTCGCAATTCTTTATCTGTCGCAGCATGTCTTGGCTTTCTTGTAGTTGCTTTCCTTCTTTAGTTCGCTTTCCTGCTTTAGTTTGCTTTCCAGCTTTAGTTCGCTCTCCTGCTTTAGTGTGCATTTTGCTCTTAGTCATCTTCGAGATTTTTCTCGATCTCACATGGATTGAAACTGGTCATACTCGGGGGCATGTTCCTAGTCTAGGGGGCATTGTCTTATCTTTTGGAGTTCTTCTCCTCTTGCATCGGTCACTAGTGGATCTCACTGCGTCATGCCTGCCGATGCCTTGTAGCGCTTCGTCTCTTCTTGAGACTCTTTTCTACATCAGTCACCAATGGTCCTCACTGCGTCTGCCTATTGATGCTTTGATCTCATTATCGATCTTTATGCTTGAGAATCTCTTGCGACAGTCACCAGTGGTTCTCACTGAGTCTGCCTACTACCACTACCTTGATGAGATTTATCGCATCTTTTCGCTATCCGTTTTGCTCAGCTTTGATCCATTCATTACTTGGAGGCATGGCCCCCCATTTTCAATCACTCTTCAGTTTACTCTTGAGTTAGTAATATTTTTAGTCCTGAAGGACAACTCTCTACTGGCACAAACTGGTGTTTCTCAACACCTTAATCAAACAGTGTTTTTCAACACTCTCTTTGGACATGTCTATGTTTTTCAACACACTTTGGATTTCTTGCGACATAAACATCTCTCCATAGAAATCAAACACATTGCACTCACAAGCACAACAGTTTTTTTCAACACCCTAAACATAGGCACATTCGTAAACCTTGAAACACGCTGAGATATGATTGACTCTTTCTTAGTATGTTGTCTGTTCTTATGGATTTCATTGATATTTTCTTTGACTACTGGTTGTTGGTGTGGTTTCGATGAACCGGCAACGTCAAATAAACAAGGTGTATGTGATAAGAGCTTCTACATTAAGGTGGAAAGCCTCACATCCCTCGATCTTTTTTATTTGTACGCCAAGGGGAGGTTGAAACTATCTCCTTGACTGTTATTGAGCTGTGTTTGTTTACTTGTGAATTGTTACTATATCAAGCTGGAAACAATGTTCAGGTCACCTTGGCTTTTGTGCCTTTGGTGCTTACATTCATTTCCTACATTTTATCTGATGAAATTCATATTCATATTCTTATGGTCGCAGCGGCACTAGTAAGGATTTTATTGACTCCGATGATCCAAAGCACCCGATGATGATAAATACGATGAGTCCAACAACCAAAGTCCTAGGATTGCATTTAGTTTAGGCTTGCATTTGCATTGTAGGGTTGCATTCGCATTTTAGGCTTGCATCATGGTAGTTTGATGCTCTCTTTATTATCTTCTCATTCTTCAAAGTCCTCATCTTTCATCATGGTTCTTCTTGACTGCATGAGTGTCCAGTCCTCGTTCTCAATCTTCGTGCGTGTCCTTTTGACTAGTATCTGTTGTATATTGTGAATGCCCTGCATGAGATGATTAGTACCATTGCATTCCATTCATTTTCAAAAAATGCATTTCCATAAATTCATTTGCATACATATATCCCTACACATGTGCATCCATTATAAGCATAACTCAAATCATACATAGCATTTATCCATCTAACATCTATCATAGCATTTTCATGCATCAATAAAACACGTGCATAAACATTTGCATATTCATTCATTGCATAAATTTCTAATCCATACATCTAAATCATATAGGAAATCATCCCATACACATTTAAAGCAATATATACACATGTAAAATGATGCCAAAAAAATTGAGCTCATATATATATCGATCGGTCTGAATATACAAGGGTGCTACTCGAGCACAATAAGTCAAAATGGTGGTACAATATACATCATAACCTCACCACCTGGAGGAGGTGGAGGTGGGGGCATCCCCTGCTGCTATGGAGGTGGACCCTGTGGAGGTGGTCCTGCTGGAGGTGGTCCCTGTGGAACAGCCCGAGCGCTAGCATACTCTGAAAAAGGTAGAATCTGATCTGCTGCCTCTGGAACTGCAAGAGTATATGTAGCATAATAATAGGCCGCCTGAGTAGCCTCATATCTAATATCCAACTATGCTCTAGCCAGTGCCTCTCTCAACTCTTGGACCTCCCAATCCTGCTCTGATATCTGGGTATCTCTAATGACCACCTGTGTATGAAGGTCATCATGCTCCCTCTACGTCTATCGCACTCTCTCTCTCGCTCTACAAAGAGCCTCCTATAGCTGAGTCACCTGTCCACCCACTGGAGTGTCAATCAGAACTGCATTAGCCATGACAGTATCATCACCCTACTCTGCAGCTCTATCCTAGCTACCACTAGGCCCAACACCTGTATCTGATCCCATAGGCCTCACAGGGATAGCAGTCTGTTGTGTAGGTGGACGTAATACTCTATCCTTCTGCTGTAGTGGCGGCTATTATGGCTACTATCCCAGAGGAGGAACCTACTATGCCTACTACTATGGTGGTGGCTGCACCATAGGAGGAATCTGGCCCACTGGAGATGTGAACCTAGGAAATGGATGTGCTAATAGCTGATCTTTGTATGCAGGTGTCACACCTACATCTATCATTGCTGCCATGTAATCCCATCAGGATGGGGGTACCCGGGCATCTATCATGCTCCGCCCCCTATCCAGCTACCTCTGCCAACCCTTCTTCATCTCATCGACGAATCGGGCATACGTGCAATACTCAAGCGATACATCCTGAGGCCTCCCAAACTGGCGCAACACACGTGTAAGTAGAAAATGCTCGATCACTGTGATGGTACGCCCTATCAAAGGACACAAGCAGAACATGTATGAAAGCTCATGATGAGCATCATCCCAGACCTCAGTAGCTGCCCATGGTCGCCATATCACTACAACCATATCAACAATCTGCGCGCACCACTGCTCAGTCTTACCCAGCGTAGGGTGGGTCATCAGACCAGAGTATCTATAAATATATGGCTCTAATGGCTGCCGCATATCATGGAAAATTGGCCTACATACGGGAAGGTGCTCCCAGGCCCAGATCTACAACACGACTACTCCTGCTGCCATAGTGTAGGCACCCCGATACACAACCTTGTGCATCTTGTGATACATCTATGCGAGTATACACTCGCCCCATCCATATGTAACTACTGGCACATCTAGCATCTTCTAGAGCATAACGCCCCAGCCACACTCCAAATCATGCTGACCACGATCTGGTACCAGATGACAGCTCAAAAATAATGTGAGCACGAATACCAAGGGGTAATCTCGACCATATGTGTGTATCAGCTCCTCCCAGGAGATAGCCTAGCCCACCACCAACTGATCCTAAAAAATGGCTCTCAAAGCCTGCATACCATCTCTCAGCTATGTATAGTACTCCACGCGAGCTCCATGGAATGGCACTCTTAATATCCGATATACATCCTCTGAAGTCATCGTCATCTCTCCCTGTGGCAGATGGAAATTATTCATCTCTGAATGGAAACGCTTAACCAAGGCCCCAAGTAATCCATGATTTACCCAAATATTAGGTACATCACATAGATATGTCAATCCTAACCCATCAATGTGGGCCCCATCGACGTCTGATAATCTCTACAGTAACTCACCCATGACAAGATGATGGGACCTAAAGCCAATATCTGGGAGATCGACCCGCAACACAAAAGGACAAAATGGGATCAGTACCTCAACAATGATGATTTTCAAAGCAAAAGACAACACATGTAGCTATGGAACTACTCAACATACAGTTTAACTAGTTGACTCTGCGATGCAAGAAATTAAGTATTTTTTGGTTTTTTGCCTATTTCTCATGCGAGAAAACTCTTTTCTCGCGCGATGAAACTCTGGCTCTGCGTGAGCTTTCTAGCTCGCGCGAAGCGAGATGTGTTCTCACGTGAGATTCTAGGAATCTCATGCGGTGCACGTGCGAGCGTTGGTGAGGGGCCCGTGCCTGGAATCCCCAACCCGCGCGAGGAAACTATTTTCTTGCGCGAAGGGCGATCAGGCCCGGCGTGAGGAAATTGTTTCCTCATGCGACATTTGGCGAAACATGGTTTAAATGCTAAAAAAATCTCACTAATGCTAAAGAATGATAAATTTTTTGCAAAAATACAAGATCCAGTTATGAATACTCATAGCTGCGTCATACTCCACTGGTCGGTTGTGCCGTCAGGTGTGCTCAAATCGATGCATATGCATAGGAATGCTCTCAATGTCAATTGGAGCTCTCGCCATCTCTAAAGTCAAAGGTGAATAATGATTTGAAAATGACCCCTCCAGGCCTTATATAGCCTTTGACCTAATTTTTCAAAGTGCTCAATTTTATGCAAAAATTGCACCCTTGGCTAATCAGACCGTTTTGGATCCATTTTTGTGATCGAAATCAAAATCTAACACTCCTAAGTAGCTCAGAATTGTGTTTTAAAAATATCGAGACCGACGTGGTCAGACGCTTGTGCAGTCACTTTTCTGATGTTGATTTCTTGTTAGGATTATCTCTCGTTATCATTTTCTTAGCTTCTACAATCTTTTCATCAAAGTCAACTCTAGTCAATTCTGGTCAACTATGGTCAAACCTAATCAACAGGACCTCTCGATCGCTCTAACTCAATTATGCTCTCTCTTGATCTATCTTTTTCTATTATTTCTCGCTCTCATCATGATGTGTCTTCTTTCAATTTCGCTCCCGAGGGGGCAGGATGATTGCATCATTGATCTTTTCACATTATTCTCGAATCAGTCTGATCTGAATCAAAAGTCCTCGTCACTAGGGGCATCTCAGCACTTGCGGCATATTCAATTTTTTGTACCTTATGGTCAAAATTGGATATTTCATGATCTTGAATCTTTTCATCTCGTCATTTATCTTGCTAGGTATCTGAGCAATCTAACTCAGATCCTCAAGGATCATGCTTCATTCTGGAGACAGTCCTAAATTGATTATCTTTTGAGACAGGTATTGGGGCAATCTAACCCTGATTCTTGAAGGTTGAGCCTCGTCCTGAGGATAGTCTTGTGAAAGATATCAATCTAACCAGTGTCTAGGCAATCTAACCTAGACATTGGGGAACTAAGCTTCGTTCTGGAGAAGATTCTTGAAATCTCATTGGGTATTGAGGCAATCTAACCCTAATTCCTGAAAGTTACGCTTCATTCTGAAGATAACTCTCAAAAACTCTTTAGACCGTTATCTAGGCAATCTAACCTGGATCTCAAAGGGCTTACCTTCATATTTAGGCAATCTAACCCTGATTCTGGAGATAGTCCTAGACCTTCATCAGCTCTCAGTGGACATTGGGGCAATCTAACCCCGATTCCAATCTTCACTTCAGACTATTCTTTGAATCAATGCGTTGCTCGCACATCAATTCAAAGAGGGGCAAAATGTAACACCCCAAAATTGGCACCTAATATCCTAATCAATTTTGGTGCATTTTCTTATCTTCAAAGTCCTATTTTACTAGGCAAATTCTTCTCCTAATTGACTTTAATTGACTGAGTTTCAAATGTAGAAAACCCAAATTTGCATAAATCTGACATTACATTTAATTCCTAATTCTCAAATGATTATTAGCTAAAATCCCTATGATTAATTGATTTAATCCTAAAGTCCTAAGTGCTTTTAATTAAATCAATTCCACCCCCTTTAGCTAATATACATAAAAGGAATTGAAAGGTTATTTAATTATTGAGTGAATTATCCTCAAATAGGGAATTCCATAATTCCATGTGAAAGGACACTTATGTGGCAATAATTCACTCTTTTATTTAAATAATCTTTTCTTATTTGTCTCAAATGGAGAATGAAGAGACAACTGTTTCTTTTCAAGAAACTCTTCATCCTCTTTCCATGGTTTTCTATAAATTGGACTTCTTTTCTTCATTAGGGGAGGATTTTTGAGAGCATCAATATTATAGGCAATTTACATTTGATTTTCAGGTTTTAAGCTCATTTTTGCATAATTAGGCTAAGATTTCAATTGGAATTAAAGATATATTCTTTCATTTAAGATTCATTTCTATATCTAATATTTCAATTTGAGGTTTTCAAGTTTTCATAGATTACAAGCAATTCAATTCTAGTCTAAGAGCAAATTCCTTTCATAGATTACAAGCTTTTGATTTCTAGACTAAGAGTATTTGCTTTTTTCTAGTTTAATTGCATTTTACTTCCATAGAGTAGTTGCAAATCATTATTAGATTAGTGCAATTCAATTTCTTAGTTTAATTGCATCTCTTTACATAGACTAGTTGCAGATTTCTCATAGAATAAAGGCAATTCTCCTCTTCTTGCATTCTTAAATCCTCCATGTTAGCAATGGTCAGGTTGTTGGCTCTCATTCTGAGGGTAAAAATACATCCACATCTAATTAGGAGGCAATAGGTCGCCTCAATCAAATTTTTAGAGCAAACAATTCATGTTTGTCTTTGTGAATTAAGCGATTATGTAAGGACTATGTTGTGTTTGTGTTGAATTCAGAGGTCCACATTCAACATACAACAGTAAAAAACACTCACCTAGCAATCTATGACCAAATTATATATAATTGGTTAATATAAAGAATATTAATTGGTACATGATTCACCCTTTGTTAACTATAAGTAAATTACAACTAAAAAAGATGAAAAAATGACATATATGACATACCTTAACATACGTGTGATTTCTATGTTGGATAAATCATTCATAACCTTGAAGTTCACCAATAACACTACAGCGACAAGAAGGGTTGTTTGGGAGCCTTCATATAGGGGCTTGTATGCCTTCTCAAGTATAGGTACATCAAGGTCATCTTCATCATCATCACAATCAGTTGCGCTAGTTCCATCATTGTGATCTTCTTCCATGGGATCATTACCTTCTACTTCAATATTCACACCTCCATGTTCCCTCATTTGGAAATCCACATTCTCTGGATTTTCATGGTCCATAACATGAAACCCAGGGTGGTTGACCTATATCCAAAGGGTATGAATGACATTTCTCTCTTCACTGGAGTCGAGGGTGAAGAAGATGCTTTGCATTGTTTGGGTATACCACTCAATTTCTATACCCAATGGATGAAAAGCAACTTTTTGCACCCCTTATGCGATTGAAGATAAAGGACATTGATCCCCTTTTGATAAAGAGTCTTCAAGAAAGATAGATGGTATACTATCATTTCTACTTGAAAAGCATTCCTAGGGTAGAAAGAGAAACCAATGATTAGTAGTCGACAATGGTAAGAAAGAGAAACAATTATACAAAACCCTAGTTACAAATATTGTAAAAGACTTATATTACAATGTAGGATAGTAATCTCAAAGAAGATATAATGGAGCCACCATTTTCAAAATAAGTGATATCTAAAACCATTCATTGTGTCAAAAAAAGAGGAAAAATTACAACAACATAATGCATAAGGATATAAATTTCATTAGCTAGATAAGTTTTTGTAATGATGATCAACATATTAATATCTAGACCTTGAGTATGTATCAACAAAAACATTTACAAAGAAGAGTATTCTAGACATTATTTTAAATAGTTAAGTTTCATGTCTACATTTCATTCTTTTGCATGCTTTCCATAGGAAGGGAAGATGGTGGCATAAACAAAACTAAGTGATCTAAAGATGACCTAGTTTATTGACAAAAATTCCAACTCCAAAGAAGTAGTAGAAAATACTAGTTTATAGATCACCCCATCATGTACATGTGAGCTAGCAACATTATGTTTCAGAAGGTATTGAATAGCATTTTTGATATCATGATCATGCACATTAAATAATCTAGAGCACTTTTCTTCCAAGGACTCCAAATGACAACATTCAATACCAAATGTTCTATCCATTGAGAAGACCTAAAACAAAGTAACAATAATGAAAATAATGAATAAGTATGCCAACATAATGATGCATACACATACATACTAATGTGTGTGTGTGTGTGTGTGTGTGTGTGTGTGTGTGTGTGTGTGTGTGTGCGCGTGCGTGTGCATGCATGATTGTGTAAACCTACACATAATTATGTAAATGACAGAGATATAAATTTTTTTAAAAAATTATCATGCTAAGTTAGACTGTCATGGGGCAAGAAACAACAAATATAAAGAGTGAGAAGATGTAAATAAATCAATAAACTATGAAGCAAGTGAAAGTTGTGAATTCTAGTCCACATGCAAAAGAAAAATAGTGTATGGCTTGAGGAAAATACAATATGCTATGGACGGTCATGATACCACAACATACAAAAAAAGTTTAGTCATGTACCAATACAATATCCATTAAACATGAAGGACAAGTTTAAAACAACAATTGAGATAGTCAAGAAAAGAATGTGCTTCCAAGAGGGGGAAAAAGTGAAGAGAACTCATTTGGTGGTCATTACAATGTCAATACATAGTCCTCGGGATGCTAAGGCACTTTCAAAGTAGAGAAAAAATGGAGCTTCCCATGACAATCACATGAATGTTGAACAATGCTAGGCATAATGTGACAGGCCTTGCATTGATAAGAATTCATGGTCTTGAAATGGTGTTGAGAATGAAAGTAGATAATCATATATAAGAGGATAGTTTACTGTCCAAGTTTGTATGCAATAGTTCCATAGAGGTTTACAGGTCAGGGATATGGTTCATGAAAGCACATTGTAAGATTAGTATGTATGTTTTATGAAGAGAAATAGTTGTGTTATGAGCATGGTATCAATGTAAGGCATGGTTGGAGCATCATGAGACACTATATAGAGTGAGAAGAATTATTGATTCCACACATATAGAGCCATAAAGTAGTTCTATTCCATTCAAGGGGATGACAGTTCATGTATCAAAGAATTACAAAATAATAATGTGCTAGGGACGTTTTGAGAATATTAAAAAATAAAAAGGACAACATTGAGTAGTGGAATAACATTCAACCTTACCTGTGTCTTAATACCAGTGAATTAAAAGTTATTCTTTAAGGTTACTATGATGGTGGAGACAATTGGAAGATGCAAGAACATAAGGCGCAAGGAGGACATCACATAGAATTTAATAGATTTAGTGGTCATTGGTAGAGGTTTACATGTATGGCAATGGATAACTATGAAAGGAAGAAGCTTATAACAGTAGAAGAAATGAATGTCAAGAGCCCAAAGGAAAGATGAAATATCCCAAGCAAGAATAATTGACAAAATTAAAGGAATTGTGAAATATCAAATCAGAAAGTCAGATTTCAATTGAATTTAGAATATGATTACAAGCCATAGATGTCTTCCAATCTTGGTGATTAGTCTCCTTATGATGAGCATCTGCATTGTAATTCATGGATACCAACACAAACTATCACAAGACGACCCCATTTAGAAAGGGGAAGGTGAAGATACCTTGTTGATCACTAGTTGTTGTGGGTATCAAACCAATACCAATAAAGGACCGATGAAGCAACTCTAGGAAGGATTTTGTTGGTTAAACATGAAGAGCTCAAGATGAAGGAGAAATTTCAAGAGCTATTCAAGGAGCATCCACCCAAGTTTAAGGCATGGAAGAAATTGAACCATGTGATAATGATATTTAAGAAATTAATTATGCTATTGTGAAGAATTATTCAACTAAGATCAAATTCCATGTCGAGGAATTACAAGTATATCACAAAGCTCTTGATGCTATAGGAGAGATGAAGGCTATACCCCATAGACTATGATAGAAGGATTGCTTCCTTCAAGACCAAGGACATACATATGTAATGGTGTGGGATCCAGGTGATATCTTGAGAAGTGTAATGGGTATGTGTCTTTGGGATTACCAACTCATTAATGTTAAAGTCTTAGCATCATACATAAAATATGGTGTACTATCAAATTATCAAGATTTCTTTAACAAATTTCTCCCATATCTACAATATATGGTTGAAACATCTACGAGGAGGCTTTGAAAGGAAGCCCTTTTGGAAATACTTTATTTTCCTTCAACTGTAATAACATCTTACTAGTTTCCTATTATTTACTATAGTGTAAGCATTGAATTGTCTAGTGGAAGTGATCTCTTTGCATCTACAATGCAAGGTTCATGCTTACAATGCTAGAATGTTGGATTGTTGCAACCAATTAGAGACACTACTAATCAGCTTACGGTGAAGCAATTTTTTCATTTTGGTTGGCGATTCGCCATTCTCTACCTGATATTTTTTTCAATCATGAGGAATTAACCCCAATCTATCATCATCAAATTGTTCTAGAAAGGCATGCATGAACAACCTTACAAAATGTGCCAAGAAGATATCAAAATCATTTGATTTATTCAAAACTAAGGTTTAGATAGAAAATAGAATTCTAATAAACAAGAATGTGGACCAGAAGGGTCGATGGGTACCTGAGAATAAGAGAGATTTAGAAATATTGTATTTTTTGTGCTATGCCCTCTGTTGGTTACTCTATGTGCCCTCCTTCAACTCTTCGCGGTGTGTTATGCCCTCTGCTGGTTACTATGTGTGCCCTCCTTTAGCTCTTTGTGGCATAACATAACATAATGAACTTCAAATCAAATGCAAACACATGTTCAAAATTGAACACTTATAGGTGGTGTCGAGAGATGCATTCTGTGTGCCCTCCTTCCCTCCTTCAGCTCTGCTTTGCGCAATAATGTAATGAAATAAAATGAAACTATCTTTTTTTTGAAGTTATATGCCCATGTTAGTCGTTATTACAATGACATGTCATGGTTGTCATAATTCCGACCAACACGGGAAGGGATTTAAAAATAAATAAAAAATTTCCTTCTATAAACTGACCAAGCAAAACCATTTTAATGCTTGGTCGGAAATGATGGTCGACAATGTGGGTCAAATGTACTAGTGGTCAAAATTTTGACCAACACGGGCATAACTTTAAAAAGAAAATTCCTTCTATCAATTGACCAAGAAAAACCATTTTAATTGTTGGTCGGGAATGTTGGTCAAATCTTGGGGTTAAATATACTAGTGATGAAATACACCTTCATGAGATTAGTTTATTTATGAGCAATCCTATGGAATAATAAAGACAATTTAAACTAATAATTGCAAATAAATCAATAAGCATCCCATGAATCTCTATCTAAGCATTTTAATAGAGCTCTCAGCCTTCATCTCTACTAATGACAGTCCTAGAATGAGAAAAATGATGAAGATATGCCAATCTAACTCTCAAATTCTCTCAATTTGCTTCAATTATGAACTCAAATGCTCTCAATTGCTATGAAAAATGATTAATTATGCTTTGATATGCTCTCAATTTCCATGAAAATGACTATAGTCTATGTTGGTTGTATTTCCAGTTTTGAAATCTTGCTATAAATTTTTGAGTTCCTAGTGATGTTATTGCATAAGTGTCAATTCCTGTACAAAAATGCTATCAAATTTTCCCTGCAAATGTTGATCTCAGAGTGATAAAAGCAATAAAATGTGTAAAACCCTAGGTCCTAGGTCATTTTTCATTCGTATCGAGAGAAAACCCTAGTTCTTCATAATTGGCTTCTAATTTGCAGTTACCTTTTTCAGAAATCCAAATCACTTAAGTCATGTGGTCTTTTCATGTTTTAAGTCAGTCGTGTAGTCTCTTTAAATGGACTGAATATTCCCTTTTGTTTTGAGACTCAGCGCAATGCTTTGGTCACATTATCTCATAAGAAAAGGAATATGATTTCAAAGATTAAAAGATTTAATGCAGGCCGTTGATTCAAATCCAGACCCTGTGGTGCGCGCAAAATCTCAAATGAAACCCCAGAGTTAAGAAATGGTCTAGCAACTTTGTGTTTTTCAGTCACAAAATCTCACAAAAAAATCAGAGTTAAAAGCTTGGATTGATTTTCATTCAGTCGCACTCAGAAGGAAACATGAGTTAAGTCAAATCTTAAGAGATTTAGTGATAGCCGTAGATGCTCAGTTGATCCTGTGGCTGGCGTTTAGTCACTAGATGAAAGTGTTGATTAGTAAAAGTTCCTAGGATTTAATGCGGGTTGTGAGATAAAAAATGAATCAAGGGTAGGCATGTAATCTTAGAAGGATTTCATAAAGTACATCAAGATTAAGAGACTTAACACTAGCTGTTGAATGAAAGAAAGATAGGAGGGCTAGTGTTTAATCTCCAATTAAACTCTTAGTTACATAAAACTTTCAGTGACTTTGAGTTTCTTCAGTCGCAAAGTCTCACAAGCTCACCAAGGTTAAGACATGAGTTATATCAGTTTATTCATGAGATCTCCAAAGAAAATAAGGGTTAATTTAAATGTTATGAGATCTAGCAACTACCGTCCAATTCAAAATTGATCTTGTGGCCAACGTTTAGTCATGAGATAAAAGTTTAGATGAAAAAATGTTCAAGAGATCTAGCGACTTACATTAGATTGAGGAAAGATAAAAAGGCTAGCGTTTAATCTCATAATAAACCTTGAGTTAGATAACTTGTTCAATGAAAATGAGATTTAGTTAGTCACTAATTCTCCATATGAACTATGGTTAGCAAAGGTTAAGTCAAGGCTTAGTGAAGTTTGCATTGGGAAAATCTGAACCGTAGATGAGAAAAGATCTTATGGTTGGTGTTAATTCGCTAATAGAAGTCAAAAAATAAGGGATTATCTAGCGACTCAGTGATAATGATCTAGATGATAACACGTGTTTAAGTCATTCCAAAAATCTACAGTCTGCGTGAAGTCTCAAAATAAACCTGTGGTTAGGAAACCTATCTGGCAACTTAAACGTATCTTGTAGTCGTGAAGTCTCATGATAAACTATAGTTAAGGATAAAGCTTGAGATATTTCACGTGAGTCATTGGATTAAAAATGATCTAATGGTAGCCACGAAGTCTCTGATTGTAGAAAGTATGAAATGAATAAGAGATTTCACATGAACCACCAAATTGAAAGAGGATCTAACAATGGTCGTGTAATATCTAACTAAACTCATGGTTAATAATATCTTTCAACAACTTCAAATTTATGCAGTCGCGTAATCTCCAAAGAAACAAAAGGTTAAATAGAGTTATTCTTAAGCTTTAGTCGCAGAATCTGTAAATGAAGCATGAGTTAAGTAATTTGTTCTGCGACTTTGAGATAACCATTGATCAAAGTATTGATCATGTAGTAGGCGCTAATTCTCATGATGAAACTAGAGTTAAGTCTAACTCTCAGCGACAAGGAGATGGAGTAGTCACATGGTCACTAAAGAGAACCAGAGTATGAGAAAGGTAAAGGTTAAGATTTTTCTCTCACACCATGATGTACAGTCGCTAGCCAATCAAAACAAGAGGATTGTGACAATAGGTATGATCAACCTTTTTTCAAAATTGATAACTTGTCAACCTTAGGTGCCATGGCTAAGAGAAATTGATATCAAAGCACGTAGAGTAATGGCAGAAGTGACTAAATTAAAAATTCATGATTTTGAATAGATTGGTGCATTGATTTCTCAAGAATAAATAAGCATTGTCATTGCTCATTTCATTTTACCAGAGTTTTAGAATACAGAGATAAGATTACATATCTGATTAGTGTTTTTAGAAGAGCAGAATTATCTAGGTTGCACTATGAAGAAACGAGAGTTTGATCAGCACTGTCCAGATTAGAGCATACAAGATGAGTTGGGCAGTGAGTGTTGCTTCAACCAATGGAAAGAGTGGATACGCTGATGATGATCAGAAAGGGAAAAGGAATTACTCTGATGAATTTGTGGCTCTTCTACCAGGGAATAATAAAGGAAAAAAGGTAAACGATGAATGCCTTGGTGATAACATGTCTTATTGTAGAGATGCTAAGGCTCCTGATTGTTCTGGATACCATTTGTTTAATTACTTTCATAAGAATAGTGATGGTCATGTTCCTGTTTCAAACCCTTGGACATCAGGGTTAGCCAAATTAATAGTGCCAGACATATTTGCAGATATAGATTTGTTGCTTGAGCTTGCTAATAGATATGATACCATATCTAAGACCATCAAAAAGAATGATGGTACAACCCTAGTTACTCTAGATAGGACATCTTTTATGAAATCCTTCAAATTTTATAACCCTTGCACTACAAAGATAGACCTAAAGGCATTAGCAGCTAGGTATACAAGGGAAGCTTGCATTGTGGAGAATTTGATTCAAGGTCATGTGCCTAAAGGTACCAGAAATTACATAGCGGCCATTCCTAATAACATTGAACCTTATTTCTACAAAGATTTGGAATTTTACATGAAATATATTTCTTATGGTCTGTATAGATTTCTAAGAGTTGATGGGGGAAATGATAGGATATCTTCTGATATTCTGATGATTGTTTTGGACCTTCAAAGTCCACATGTTAGCCCTAAATTCTTGCATTATTCTTTATTGATGCATTTAATTTTGTTTCATAATTTCAATATCATGGACTAGCCAAATTTGAGACCTAGGAGATTCTATCAAGGTCAATCCAACCCTATACAACTCTGGTTGAGGGTGTGGAATTATACATCTAGGGAGAATGAATTTTGTGCTTTCCAAAACTGGATGGTATATCCCATATTAAGCTGTTTGGGAGTCAACATGACAAGATTACCAATTAAGGTATTGCAGCTACTCAGGCCTTGTAAATGTGTGGATAAGTGGAAAGGGGACCACAACTTTGGAGGCTTCTACTACCATAAGGATTTTACTTTGATAAGATTTTATGGTTGCTCTCAGCCACCCCATATACTACCATATCGTGTGCCACCAAGGATTGTTGTTATGGAATTCATATGGAAATTGGTGTTGACTGGTAAGGACCATTTGGCTCCACATAGAAAAGGTAACTTCACACCTTGGCAATTTAAATTTTATGGCTTCACAATTGGTAAGAGGGCATTGGATTCAGTTAATAGATAGTTGGGTTACTTTAGAATTAATGTAGCCTTATATAAGTATGTTCACACAGAGGGTTTTATATTCAATGCAAAGAAACTCCTAACACCAACCATTCCAATTACCAAAGTGAATGAGAATTGTGTAGAAGAGGACCTAATAAGGAACATCCTAGAAGATGATAAAGTTGTAAGAAGAGTAGATAAGTTCCAAGAGTTAATGGATCTAGAATAACAACTTAAGAAGAAAGGGATCCCTTTTGAGGGTTACTTCCCAGATGTTCCTTATTTACAAATATTAGATAAGATGATAGAATCTTATGGAACATTGTGTAACCAGCTGAAGGAGAAAATAGAAGATAAGGACAGAGGTCCTAACAAGCACTCTTCCTCAGAGTACACTGACAACAACTATTCAATACATAGCCCTCCACCAATGGATTAGCCACCTCAAATAGAGGAGGATATAATGGATTTAACTCAAGAACAAGAGGCTGAGGTGATTGATGAACCTCGCAAGAAAAAATAGAAAGTGGAAATAGGGGAGCCTTCTGATGTTAAGACACAGAAGAAGAAAAAAGATAAAGTGAGTGATTTATTCACTGGTAATAGATATTATGATAATCAACTCAGGAAGCTTATAAGGGAAGGTAAAAATAAAGAGAAGATGTAGAAGAAAATGTTGAAATACCTCTGCTATTATGTAAAGATGAAAGAGAGCTACAACAAGAGCAATTCTTGAATGATGAAAATTTCATCAAAACTAAAGAATTCAAGGACTTCCTCATCTGGGAAAAGCAACAACAATTGGGATAAAAACTGCAATTAGCAGGAGGAGAATCAATGCCAAATGAAGCCTTATAGGCTCTGTAGGAATATGATCCTGAGTCAGAAAACATGACACTAGATGAAGCTAGACAGTTGGTTAAGTCTAGTGGGATGCTACTGGTTAAAGGATGGGATCTTGCATCAGCTTTCATCATAGATCAAATAAGAAGACAGACTGACATAAAATTGTCTTCAGAGACACAGGAGGGAGAAATGATCAGGGGATATGGATACAATGCACAATCCCAAACTTTAGCCATGTCGGATCTAGCTCCCAAGACTCAGAATTCATCATTGATTAATGTACAAGAAAAAATGGATGGGGATAAAATCATATGGTCCATCCATAACACAGGTGATTTGGAAATTTCACAAGCTCTTACACATTTTTCTCATCTAAATGAAGCAAAAGCTGAATAGATGTCGAAACGATATCAGAAATTGTTTAATGAGGCAAGTACTATATCAAAAGATAGAGAACTAGGATTGATTAAGATCAATGCATTGGAGAAGTTGGTGGCAAAATTGAATGTGAAATTACAAGAAATTCCTGAGACTATTCTTGTTGAACCTAAGAAAGTTGTAGGTGCCCTAGTACAAACTAAAGATGCAGGGGGTATTCAGAAGGAAATAGAGCAGAAGGATAAGGATCAGAATAAGGAGGCTTTGGGATCCTTCGAAAAAATCTTACAACATAGGATCAATATCCTGAAAGATAAAGTTGATCTAGTCCACAATGCTTATAACAAGTTGCCTAGTCTACAAATAGAGGTAAATAATTATGTTTCAACTTTGAACCCTTATTTTGGGACCTGGTCAGTAAGGACTAATTTTTTTGAAAGATTAGAAGCCCTATAACCACTAAGGGTAGATCTCTCTGAGATTGTAGCACAAGTTGGAAAGGAAGATGTGCAGAATGGGGTTACATTGTCTTTCTTCAAGGGCAAGGAAAATTAGATTGAGGTCAAGGTCAACATGTTTCGCTCAGATTACAATAAATTTATTCTTCTAATAAAGGGAGAGGATGATCAGATCAAGGTAGTAGAAGTGTGAAGAAATGAATTTGATACCTTATTTCCTAATAAAGAGGCATTTATTTTAGACATTGGTGGATTAGATATGGAAAGGTTTAATAAAACCTTAGATGAGGCATTTAAGGCCGAACCAGACTTTAATAAGTTTGTTATAGATGTAAAAATAATTACAGATGCCAGATGGGAGAGACAAAAGGAACAATTACAAATAATTCAAGGCTTTAATTTTCCTACAGAGGTAGAGGTTGCAGCATGGGATGTTCCCACCAAGCCCAAGAAAAAGAAGCCTACAACAGTTGACTTGGACAAGGAGTAAAGAGACACTTGGCACATAATATTTGAGAAAAGGGAGGTTACTCATCAGAAAGACTAGTGTAGATTAGCCTATAATGGTGGTCACTAGATCTTGCAATATCTATTTGAGGCTTTCTTAGAATATCTATAGACAAAGGTACCAGCTATCAAGGATTTGAAGATTAAATCTGATTGTCTTCCTATTTTGTCTTCCCACCGCTTAAGGTATTATTGTATTTTGTCCTCTTGTGTCTTTTAGGGTCAATTCTAAGCCATCCAAAGCTTGTTTCATCCTTAGTCTTTAAGGATTCCAAGATGGCTAAGGTTCTATATATAGAAAGATGTAACATTTTTGTAAAGGTGGTGAAATATACAACTACAAGGAAGACTTCTCAAATTTTGTTTGAGCTCTATGCTTTTTGTCTATTGAATGTATTTGAAGCAGTGACATATTAATAAAATACATTGTAGTTTTATTCTATATCATTTTTTGTCTCTTTATTTTTGTATTTAAGCTCTTGTATGTTTAATTTGCAAGGCATCTTAGATATACCAGTTACAAGGTGATTGTGCAATTCTTTGTAAGTTATTTCAAGGAAAGAGTAATTCTTATAGGTGATTCTGGAGAGTTAAACATTGGTGTAAGGATCTGATAACAGGGGTGTGGGAGTGAAAAGGTAGATTGTAAGGCATTCTAACTAAGCAGCGTGTGTTTTCATTAATCAGTTTATTGTGGATTTATATTTGATATTGAATTAGGCACTGGTTTAGGGTTTGGCAAGAACTTAATCATCATCCAATATTAAAGCAATCAATCATTCACTTTTTCAGTTATAAAGAATATATATGTTTAAGTAATTGTATTAGAGAATAAAATTCAGTTTATTGATTCCTTAAAGAGAGAATCACTAGGTTAGCCCTCCTAGGTTCAAGGAACTCCAAAAGGAAGAAGGATGAGAATCCTTATCTCACTAATGTTTGTTATTTTTATGATCATAATTTGGCTTGTAAAGCTCTATATTAAGTTAATTATTGTCATCTGCAAGGTGTTTTATCATTTGATACAGTAAAATACAATTAGCCAATTAGTGAAAGCCCTAATCCACTATTACAGATATTGAGAATCAGTAATCATTTAAAGGTACACCAGCCTGAGCTTGTAGATCTCAAAGTAGAAGGAGGAATTAGTCCTCATCAATTAGGATTTGTCTTGCATGAGTTAGAAATTGGAATTATAAAGTTTAAGCATTCATACTGTATTAAGTTCCTGCAAGAAAAAGACCTAACAAATTGGCGACTCTACTGGGGACCAAAAGGTTTTATTGAACAAATTCAGAATATCTATGGTTATTTAAGAGTTATATCAAGTTTACAGTTGAGTTTTCCTATCTAAGTCACTCTTATAGTATTCATATTTGGTTGTGTTGTATTTTCCCAACTTGTTTTGGGTGGCAACTCAAAGAAAATCTCTTTAATCAGTGCTAAGTAATATTCAATATTCATACACATATGTCGGTTTACAGTTTGTCTACTTTAAATTTGATTTATATAATGACTCTTGAAAATACCCAATGGTGGCTTTCATAGAACAAAAATTAACCATAGACTGGGTCAATGGTAGGAATCTATCAATGATCCCTAAATTGAAAGGTACAATATCCCTTATGTGAAAGATATGCAATGAATTTTGTCTTTCTGTTCTTAGGGGTATGCTCTTAACCAAAGAGCAGAGGAGGTTCAACCAAGTTGCTCAAAACTTCAAACAACTCAGGAAAAGAATGGGGATTTACTCAATGACAAGAAAATAGAAATGCAAACTATTATACAGCGAGGAATGAATGCAAACTACCATCTACCAGCAGAGATGAAGAAAGAAGTTGTAACAATGCAATTCCTGGATTGCTAAGATTGTGAAACTTTGACAATACCCAGATTATATTGATCTCATTCTCTATTAACCCTCTTCCCAAATCTTTATGCAAGAACTAATGTATTGAACTAAGATGTACAATGAAAAGAAAACAAAGTGCTTATGCTGAAGATAGTAAACATACAATCCAATGAATGAAAATAACAAAACCTGGTTCATTACTATTCATTCAATTTCCAGTATTAGCATCCTCATTCAAAACATCACACAGCTAACTAAGATGAACAACAAAAATCACTTTAAACTCAGAGTCACACACAGTAGTCCTAGCTACAGGGGTTTTCCCAAAGTAATTTTTGTCGATCTTATTTACTTTACAAAAATTTACATATATTGGTCTTCTCAAAAATGACCCGTTACAATAATGATTGCCTCTTTACAATATTTTGAGAGGAACACTCTAATAATAAACCTGATCGGTTACAAAAACTGACAAAGCTGATGAAATGCCCAAAATGGATACACTATACAGAAAATTGGGAAGACGACACAGGTCAATAGATTCTATGCCGTCTTCTGTGTAATGACTTTTCCTTTGTAAGACTTCATTACATCCATTACCTTGCCCAAGTCTTGAGCATTCAGAATGATTATATTGTTAGTTGGGATCATCCAAAAATCATGCATCTCTATCAGTTCATCCAACCTAGCAATCCGGGATTGTAGCTTGTCTGATTCCTTTTTGATCACTGCATCTATGGTGGAGAGCTCACTGATCCTCGACACTTGGAAGTTAGCTATATCCGCAATCTCATCTATGAAATCAAGAAGCTTAGCTTTCATTCGTTATGTATTCACCAACTTATCAGTTCTAGAAACTTGAGATTCCATGTGGAAAACTTTCAAAAACTCAAAAATTTTGTCCATTTCCTTTTGCACTATCTCAATCATAGTCTTGAGTTCATTTGCTGATCTACTTGAGTTCTCAACTATGAACTCTAGAGACTGCCTCCAGTGAAACAATGGCTCCTGCCTGGTTTTGAGGATACCATTGGAGATTGCAACACTAGTCTTCATATCAATCACCTCCTACAAGTTTGCTAGTTGCTTTGTCAATCCAGTAGATGCATTATTAATTGTCTCCTAGTGCTTTGGTGTTGTATCCTTCAACTTGTCTACATCAAGTAGAGGATTCCCCAAATTCTCAATAACAATGGGGCCTTGAACCTTCATTTCCTCTATCCATGCTCTACCAATTTTCCCAAAATGTCTCTCTTGTTGTAGCTTCAGTAGCAGATTCTTATTTTCTTCCACATTGGGGTCAAACTAAGAAGATGAAGTACTGTCGAGAGCATATTTAATATACTCGACTAGCTCCTTATTTGTAGACTTGAGGAATTCCTTGTCTTCTTGGAGTTCTTCTAATCTATCCTCAATTCGCTCATTGGTGGTTTTCTAGATATTCACAACTGATTCATGCACTGGCACTCCTAGGTCCACAGTTTTAATCTGGAAATCTTGAGTTGAAAGTTCATGAAACTTTCCTTCTTTCTGTGGCTCTACTATTTCCATTAACATATGTCAAGTTGTGGAATCATAGGAAAGGGCCACCATGGACTTTTTCTTCTTCGCCTTCTTTGCTGGTGGTTGCAATGAGGTTGCCTTAAGGATCAAGTCCTTTGAAGAAATGGCCTCCTCATGTTGTTTCTTCTTCTTCTCAATGGTTTCCTCCAACCATGAGTCTTTGGATAACACCTTAATTATGGACTGAAGAGCTATAGGATCAAACAACTTCTGGGCTACTGGACGAGTCTACTTGTCTTGAGGTGGAACATGGAAGGAGGCAACTTTAGTCACTGAAAGGGCTAGAGTGTTTACCGGCTATGAGGAATCCTGACCATCCATGGGATTTGTGTCATCCAAGGTGATAACTAGAGTTGGTGAGGGAGGCTTGGTCATGGGCACCTCTTGTTCTTTCTTCTTTCCCTTTTCCTCTTCATTTCCAATGTTTGGGAGTGAACCATCTCTACAGGTCAGAGTGATGGGAACATTCTTTTCCAGGGGTTGGTCACCTCCTTACCCAGCGGATTGCGTTGCACCTACTGAAACTTATGGTGCCATAAAAGAAGTAACTACTGAAGATGATTTCTCATCTCTTGAAGTCATTCCTCTAGATGAACCTATGCCAGAATTTCTTTTCCATTGTGCTCTGGTCCATTCTACCCACTTGTCAGTTCTCTTGATAATGCCTCTCATGAGAAGCTCCAATGAATCAATCACTGGACCAGTTGGTGGAGAGGAAGAAATGGGCAACACCTTGATCTCGTTGTAAGATGAGGGATCAATGAAGAGGCCATCATCTGCAAGATCAGATACATCAACAACATTATTATACATTGTAATTTTATCCAAAGTTAAATGGGACCACAATTTTTCCCGTGTCTAATATTCATTAAAACACTTGGCCCAGAAATCTTCAATATTTGGGACATGTTTGTAGGCATGTCAAAGCTTCAGGTGATCTCTAACAACATAACGGCCTCAAAATCCTCAAACTTACACTTAACTTTATGTTCATTAGCCACTTGCTGAAACAAATCTTTAGTCTTGCAAAAAAAGAACATACTTTCCTTCTGATGCCGAAATGAATGAACATTAGACCATTTTACCTTGTGAAAAAAAAAATATAAGAGAATACCTTTCCCATAAGCCTATTTCCTTTATTTAGAAAAGTATCCCAACGACTTCACCTTTTATCCTTTACGCACTTAAACAACTTATTTTCCATCGAGAGTGCTTAACTTCTTATTTTCTCTTTTCAATTGTGTCGGGGTTGCACCTTTGAGACCAATTTTTTTGGATGATGCATGATCACCACCACTACTCCGCAACTTGATATCTCTGAGAGTTGAAAAAATATTTTTACGAACAAAAGCTTTATCAATCACTTATGTAAAACACATGTTTACCTTTGAGAAAAACACATTGAGCATTATAGATCCGAGGGTGACTACTTCTCATTCAGAAGACGCTATGACACTCCTTTCCCAACATATCTAGATCACGTAAACACTGGATGAAGTAGAAAGATTGAAAACCCGCTAGGCTCAAATAGGCAAGGAAAATAACTTATCTGATAAGCACATTAGGGAAAGGTTTCAAGATGAATGAGAAGTAGGTCACCAAAGAACAATATTACCCCCTAGGACCTAAAGACCCTAGACTAAAAATTGGCAACAGTTGGCTCTGACTAGGGACTTAGACATGCCAATATCTGAGAAGGGACCCAGAGTCTCTAGTTTCACACAATAAGACTGGCAGGAAAAACAACAGGCAGACTAAACTAAAATACACAACAGGAAAGGAAACTAAACTAAACTAGACTAAGAAAGTAGGAAAGAAAGAAGGAGAAATGCAAAGAAAACCTACCTACACTAACACTAACATGCAGGGATTACCTGCTTTCACTTGAGTATTTGGTAGAGCTTCAGATCCTGGCCATTGTAGGAGAATGGAAGAATATCTCCAGAAGGATGTGCTAGAATAAAGGAATTATTCTAGTTCACCTGTATAATATTGAATGGTCCTTTCCAAAGAAAGTTGAACTTATGATGCTTTCCTTTGGACTCGTGCCTTTTATCCCATAGTAGGACCAAGTCACCTTGCATAAACTTTCTTGGTCTGGCCTTCTTATCAAAGAATGTTTTCACTCTCCTCTGATGATCAGTGATGTGGTCAACAAGCTTTTCCCATTCTTCTTCCAACTTGGTTAGATACATGATTCATTTCTCCAGACCATTTTAGAAAACTGGATCTTCAATTACCTGTTGTAGCCTGCAAGTGGATAATTCCAGCAGAAGTGGGAGACTAGGTTCAATTTCATAAACCATCTCAAAAGGGGAAATCCCGATAGCTCGCTTAGGTGTTATCCTATCCGCCCATAGAGCTTCATGCAATTTATTGTGCCAATCCTTTTGAATTTCTGAAACTAGTTTCTTCATTATGTTAATTAGGTTCTTGTTGCTTGACTCAGCCTGACCATTTCCCTGAGGGAAATAATCTGATGAGTGACTAAGATGGATACTATTGTTGTAGCAGAACTCTGTAATCTATGATGAAGAGAAATATGTGGCATTGTCTATCACTAGCTTCAATGGCACTCCAAACCTTACCAAGATATTCTCCTTGATAAATTCACAGACCACCTCAGCTATAGTTTTCTTGGTAGGCTTAGCCTCAACCCACTTGGTAAAGTAATATGTGGTAGTTATGACATATAGGTGACCTACAGAAGAGGGAGGATTTATCAGACCAATGAAATCAAGCCCCCATTTCTAAAAGGGACCCTCTACTACCACTGGCTTCAATGGAAGAGTAGCTAACTGAGGCTTACTGGAAAACATTTGACACTTATCACACTTGGCCACCCAATTGTAGGAATCTTTAAACATGCTAGGCCAGTAGTAACACTGCCTCAAGATTTTATATGCAGTGACTATAGACAAGAAGTGTCCACCACACGCCTCATTGTGGAATGCCTGGAGAAATCTTTCTTGTTGTAGCCTGTCCACACACCTTAAGAAAGTTCCATCTATTGCCCTCTTATATAACTGGTCATCATAAATGACATACTTGGCTGCCTTGGTCTTCAAATCTCTTCTCTATTTGTATGTCAATCCTTTTGGTCAATTTTCATAAGTAAGGAAACAGGCGATGTTAGAAAACTAGGGATCAAGAAGACTAACCATTAACACCTTCAAAGAATCCTCCTCTTGAGCTGCTTCCTGATTTTCAGCCATTATTTTACACAAGCCATTTCCTTTGACCAGCTTTGTTGACTTGAGTTCAATGTCATACTCTTGTACCTTCTCTATCCATGCACCTCTAGTATTACATCCTATTTCTTGTTGTGTCAAAATGCTCTTAACAGCAGAATCAGGAATATAAATAACAGAATGGGAATGTAATACATAGAATCTAAAATTCTTCAGTGCCCTTACCACCGCATATGCATGCTTCTCCACTTGAGAATATCTTAATTCATGATCCTTGAGTGGAGTGCTCATGAATGCAATAGGCACCTAAATTCCTTTATTGTTCTCTTGCATCAGGATAGCAGACAATGTATGGGCTGATGCGTAGCAGTATAATATGAACTCCTTGGTATAATCCGGATGCACCAACACAGGTGCTCTGGCTATAGCCTGCTTGATTAAATCAAAGGCCTTCTTCCCAGAGTCATTCCACTTGAAACTTTGACTACCCTTCATCATGTCAATTATGCATTTTGTAATCTCAGAAAATTTAGGAATGAAGCGCCTGAGAAAATTTACCTACCCAAAGAACGATCTTGTTCTAGATTTGCTTGCCGACAAGTTCAATTGCTGGATGGCCTTCATGCACTCAGGGTCAATACAGATTCCTACATGGGAAACAATGTGACCGAGTAGTCTACCTTCGGTCACACAAAATAATGACTTCTTGGGATTAAGAGAGATGCCATGCTCTCTGCATCTTTTTAGCACTTTCTCAAGATCTTTCAAATGATCTTCTCTCTTCTTAGAAAAGACTGTCAAATCATCCAAGTATATAACTATTATTCTATTCTAGAGGTCTGCAAATGAAGAGTTCATTGCCCTTTGGAAGGTAGCTCCAGCATTGATAAGCCCAAAGGGCATTCTATTGTAAGAAAACGTTCCCCAAGGAGTGGTGAACGTTGTCTTATACTTATCTTCAAAGTCCACCTCAATCTGGTTGAAACCCGAGAAACCATCCAACATGGACATCATTTTGGATCTAGAAACTATTTGTAGTATATGATCCATGTTGGGTAAGGCGTAATTATCCTTCAGAGAAGCCTGGTTCAGATTTTGAAAATCTACACAAATTTTGATTTCTTTGTTATTCTTCTAGACAGGCACGATGTTGGCTATCCATGTAGAGTGATGTATGGGATAGATAATTTTTTCTTCCAGCATCTTGTGAACTTATCTGAAAATGGCATCTAAAACCTTAGGATTGTAGTTTTGTTGCTTCTGCCAGAAAGGGACAGCTTCAGGCTTGAGAGGGATCGTGTGCTTGAAGTCTCCATTCCAAAAAATTTTGAGGTCTTCATAGCCCCAAGCAAACACATCCTTATATTGGGAGAGTAGGTGTTTAGCTTTTTCTCTTTCCTTTTTTGTGCAACAACTGCCAATATTTATCATCTTAGGTTTATTTTTAGTGCCTATGTTTATTCCCTCAAAATCCCTTGAGGTACCACCTTTCCTATCTCTTTCTTTTCTAATATATGCATCGTGTCTATCAAAAAAATTTTCAAGGCAGATTAGGTGTCGAGGAATTTTGTTACCTTTTAACTATTCTTCTCCAAGCTCTAACTCCTTGCTTTATGGAGAGAGATCCTTGCAGGTATTAGAACTTCCTTCAAAATATTGATCACTGAATTGATCTGATCCTTCCATGAAAGCTTGTATCTGCTTGTCACTGATGAATACTTGCCATATTTCCACATTATCTGGAACATTCGGCCTGAAGAGAACTTCAACTTTGTATTGCTTATCTCCTATTTCTAGATGCGAGAGGAGAAGTGAAGGTGAGGTGGCCAACAAATCTTCTCTTGTGTTCTGCTCTCTTGGAATAGCCTAGATTGAAAAGGCATCAAAGTCCTCTATCTTGTCCCAGGCTCTGTTCCTATAACTCTGTAGTCTCACATTTTTCACTACATACTACGCTCGAACTTGCCTCACTATCAACTCTACATCACTGAGTGCTTTAAGGATTTTCACCCCTCTTTTCTTTGCAGCAACAGAGCCTCATATTCCATCATGTTATTAGTGTTCTTAAACTGCAATTTATAAGAAAGTTGTATCATGTCTCCTTCTAGGAGAATAAGAACTATGCCAGCTCTTGATCATGTAGTAGCACAACTACCGTCAAACTCCAAGATCTAGATATCCTGACTATTTGTATCTTCCTGTATTTCATCTTGATGATCAAAATCTGAAAAAAACATATAATTGTCGAATTCCATCTCCTGGTAGAGGATTTGTGCCTTAGGGTCATCAGACTTCATTACTATGAATTTGTCCTTTTCCTCGAGCTCCAGCTTTATCTTCTTAGTACCCACTAGGATTATAGCATAAGATGATTCCATCTTGATTTCTCCACCTGTGTCTCTACAAAATATTTTTCTTAGAAGCATACTGTAGCTGGCTGGAATATCAACTACCAGGATGGTAAGCTTCATCCTCTTAGTAGGGTGTGTGGCCAATGCAACTTGTGCATCCTTTACCTGACCTAGGAGTGGAACCTATGTAGCATCCATTGAATAATAGTGGCCAAAGGTTTTGGTAAGGGTCAATCCAAGGGCTTTAGCAATGGAGGCGGGCATGACATTATCGGATGCTCCGGAGTCAATAATACAATTGCTTAATTTATGACCATTAACAAATAGGGAGACATATAATGGGTCAGGCTTCTGGCTAGGAGAAGTGGTTAAGATTGAAGAATCTTCTTCTTGAAAGAGAAAGGGAAGGATGGGTTCTTCATTGTTTAAAGGGCCACTACTAGGAGGCTCATCACTAACAGTAGAATTTATATTAGGTTGCATTCTGGAATTAGCATCACTTTTACAATAATCTACAAGCTTCTGAAGTTCTGTAGGATGAATTTTCAAATATTCTAAGGGAGACACTTGGATTCTAGCATCCTTGCAATATTGAATTATATCAAAGTAAGATAGATACTTACCATTTGTTTCAGACTTTGAGTGATCCTTCTTCCAAGATGAAGAAGTAGAAGATCCAAGTGCACCAGCTGAAGGACCAAGTACAATATTCTGGGGAGGAAAAGAGTTTCCCAGATTTTTTCTCTCTGAATTCTTGTTTCCACTTCCATTTTAATTCCATCCATGGTGGCAAAGCAATCACCTCCAACTTCGGAATCAGATTCATACTCCAAAAAGAAATTACCGGAGTCGCCATGGGGAGCAGAATCTTCTTCACTTTCAAGATATTCAATAGTTAGCTCATTGCTTGAAGCTAGCTATCTGTATCTATTCATCTCTGGACAACTATTACCATCATGGTCATATCTTAGATGAAAAATGCACATATTATGTTTTTTAGCTGCCTCAATGGCGACCTTTTGCTGAGCCGATGGCAACTGCAATTGTTTACCTTCATGTTGTTTTCTGGGAATATCCTAGTAAGGCTGCTGGAAGGATGGGGTAGATTTTCCCATTTGCCTCTTAAGGGAAATCATCTCATTAGACAATTTCTGAAGCATTGCCTCAGTATTTCTAGATGCACCAAAAATAGAGCTTGTGGAGGCACCACACTGCATTTCTCGCTTCCATTTCCTGGCAGCTGTGAGGTCATCTTCTAGCTGAATTGCTAGAGTCTGAGTGGCTTGCAAATTAGCCACATGTGCTTGTCTAATTTGGAAACTTATGTCAGAAGGAATGGAACTAATAAAGAACATCTTCTGGTTGTTAGTTGTAGTCCTGCTAGCAGTGGGGATCCTATTAGCCAACTTATTAAACCTTGCAATAAAGTCCCTCATAGGAACACTCGATTCTTTATTTATTTGTGTGAGATGAGTTAGAAGTGTATGCTCATCTTCTATACTTTTATAGCGAGCTTCAAAGTGGTTCTTCATATCATTCCAACTAGTTATGAATCCCATAGGGAGATGTTGAAACTAGTCAGCAACATTTTCTATTAAAGTCTCTACAAACATTCTTACTGCCACGTCTTTGTGCTGAGGGTTTACAATGCTGCATGCGGAAAAGAAGGCTGCAATATGCTCATCAACAGATACTTTCCCATCTCCATTGAACTTTGGAAAGTTCTTTCAGGAGCTCAAGGTAAGTCGTTATTATCTCCTAGCTGAAGAGGCCCAATGACATTACCCCAAGGGATGGCCATTGAAACAGGGAGGGTTACTGGCACAGCCTGAAAATTGATATTGGTAGGAGCAGCTACTCCGTGAAGAGTAAGGGCATTACATAGTAACATGGTAGTATTTTGAATGATAGGAGGTATAGAAGAATGGCTACGAATCTGGTAAATAGGGCATGGTGGTGGTAAAAGAGCAGCATGGATACCTAGAAAGACAAGATCCTAGGTGTTGGTTCTTCCTCTTCTGAGAGGGTCTTCTAATAAAGGGAACTTATCCTTCTACAATTATTCAAACACATGATCTTTATGTCCTTCTCTCTAGACACTTCGGGTATACTTAGGATCCAAAGCTACCGAACTTGTTTACTGCAGCTGCGCAGCTCTGAATCTTCTTTCCCGTAACACTCCCTCCCAATATTCAATGTTGGCTTCTTCTCTTTCTAGTACAAAGCTGAATCATCTCTATTGGTCAAGGGATTTTGGGCTTTTCCAGGCAAGGATATTCAACTGGCTTATAATGTCATCTTTCTCATCCTGGATGCAAAGATTAGGTTGCTCTAGTGGGACTTGTCCTTCGTGAGGCAACACCATTTCTCCTTAAGAGTGATATACATAATGTAGCATTAGGAATGCCAAACAGATAAGTTCTAAATAACTTAGTAGAGCCATAGATAGACTTACTAAGAAAGCTTAGGAAAATTAGGAGTTCTCCCCAATAGAGTCACCAAAAAACTATTGGTTTACAGTTTGTCTAATTTAAATTTGATTTATATAATGACTCTTGAAAATACCCAATGTTGGCTTTCATAGAACAAAAGGTAACCACAGACTGGGTCAATGGTAGGAATCTATCAATGACCCCTGAATTGAAAGGTACAGTATCCCTTATGTGAAAGATATGCAATGAATTTTGTCTTTCGGTTCTTAGGGGTATGCTCTTAACCGGAGAGTAGAAGAGGTTCAATGAAGTTGCTCAAAACTTCAAACAACTTAGGCAAAGAATGGGGATTTACTCAATGACAAGCAACTTAAATGCAAACTATTATGCAGTGAGGAATGAATGCAAACTACCATCTACCAGTAGAGATGAAGAAAGAAGGTGTAACAATGCAATTCCTAGATTGCTAAGATTGTGAAACTTTGACAATACCCAGATTATCTTGATCTCATTCTCTATTAACCCTCTTCCCAAATATTTATGCAAGAACTAATCTATTGAACTAAGATGTGCAATGAAAAGAAAACAGAGTGCTTATGCTAAAGATAGTAAACATACAATCCACTGAATGAAAATAACAAAACCTGGTTCATTACTATTCATTCAATTTCCAGTATTAGCATCCTCATTCAAAAAATCACATAGCTAACTAAGATGAACAAAAAAAATCACTTTAAACTCAGAGTCACACACAGTAGTCCCAGCTACAGGGGTTTGCCCAAAGTAATTTTTGCCGATCTTATTTACTTTACAGAAATTTACATATATAGGTCTTCTCAAAAATGACCCGTTACAATAATGATTGCCTCTTTACAATATTTTGAGAGGAAAATTCTAATAATAAACCTGGTCAGTTACAAAAACTAACAAAGCTGACAAAATGCCCAAAATAGCTACACTATACAGAAAATTGGGAAGACGACATAGGTCAATAGATTCTATGCCTTCTTCTATGTAACAGCTTTTCCTCTGTAAGCCTTCATTGTGTCTATTACCTTGCCCAAATCTTGAGCATTCAAAATGATTATATTGTCAGCTCGGATCATCCAAAAATCATGCATCTCTATCAGTTCATCCAACCTGGCAATCCAGGATTGGAGCTTGTTCGATTCCTTTTTTATCACTGCATCTATCGCGGAGAGCTCACTGATCCTCAACACTTGGAACTTAGCCGGATCCACAATCTCATCTATGAAAGAAAGAAACTTAACTTTCATTCATTCTATATTCACCAACTTATCACTTCTGGAAACTTGATATTCTGTGTGCAAAACTTTCAAAAACCTAAAAAGTTTGTCCATCTCCTTTTGCACTAACTCAATCATAGTCTTGAGTTTATTTTTTGATCTACTTGAGTTCTCAACCACGAACTCTAGAGACTGCCTCCAGTGAAACAATGGCTCCTGCCAGGTTTTGAGGATACCATTGGAGATTGCAACACTAGTCTTCATATCAATCACCTCCTGCAAGGTCGCTAGTTGCTCTGTCAATCTAGTGGATGCATTATTAATGGTCTCCTATTGCTTTGATGTTGTATCCTTCAACTTGTCTGCATCAAGTAGAAGATTCCCCAAATTCTCAATAACAATGGGGCCTTGAACCTTCATTGCCTCTATCCATTCTCTACCATTTTTCCCAAAATCTCTCTCATGGTGCAACTTCAGTAGCAAATTATTATTTTCTTCCGCATTGGGGTCAAACTGAGAAGATGAAGTACTGTCAAGAGAAGATTTAATATACTCGACTAGCTCCTTATTTGCAGACTTGAGGACTTCCTTGTCTTCTCAAAGTTCTTCTAATGTGTCCTCAATTTTCTCATTGGTGTTTTTCTAGATATTCACCATTGAGTCATGCACTAGCACTCCTAGGTCCACATTTTTAACCTGGAAATCTTGAGTTGGAAGTTCATGAAACTTTCCTTCTTTTTGTGGCTCTGCTATTTCCATTAGCATATGCCCGATTATGGAATCATGGCAAAGGGCCGCCACAGAATTTTGCGTCTTCACCTTCTTTTCCAGTGGTTGAGATTACGTTTCCTTAAGGATTAGGTCCTTTGAAGAAATGGCCTCCTCATGTCATTTCTTCTTCTTCTCAATGGTTTCCTATAACCATGAGTCTGTGGATAACACCTTAATTGCAGACTGAAGAGCTGTAGGATCAAATAGCTTCCGTGCTACTGGAGGAGTCTGCTTGTCTTGAGGTGGAACATGGAAGGAGGCAACCTTAGTCACCAAAAGGGCAAGAGTGTTTACCGACTATGAGGAATCCTGACCATCCATGGGATTTGTGTCATCCAAGGTGATAACTGGAGTTGGTGAGGGAGGCTTGGTCATGGGCACCTCTTTTTCTTTCTTCTTTTCCTTTTCCTCTTCATTTCCAATGTTTGGGAGCAAACCATCTCCATAGGTCAGAGTGATGGGAACATTCTTTTCCAGGGGCTGGTCACCTCCTTGCCCGTCGGATTGCACTACATCTGCTGAAACTGATGGTGCCATAGAAGAAGTAACTGTTGAAGATGATTGCTCAGCTCCTAAAGACATTTCTCTGGATGAACCTGTACTAGAAGTTATTTTTTGTCACGCTCTGGTCCATTCTAGCCACTTGTTAGTTCTCTTGATAATGCCTCTCATGAGAAGCTCCAATGAATCAATCAATGGACCAGTTGGTGGAGAGGAAGAAATGGGCAACACCTTAATCTGGTTGTAGGATGAGGGATGCATGAAGAGGCCATCATCTGCAAGATCAGATACATCAACAACATTATTATACATTGTAATTTCATCCAAAGTTAAACAGGACCATAATTTTTCCCGTGTCTAATATTCATTAAAACACTCGGCCCAGAAATCATCAATATCTAGGACATGTCTGTAGGCATGTCTGAGCTTCAGGTGATCTCTAAAAAAACCCATAGGATCCTATTGAGGCCTAAGAACCTCATAATCAAGTAGCTTAATCTTATCCTCAAAAATCTTTACTAAATTCTGTTAGGAATAAGGTGTCTCAACCTTGGATAATTCCTATTCTTATTATTTGTTTTGTAATCTGTATTTCTTGCAAATAATGTTGATGTGTCGGCATCTTGAATTGTGTAAGGAGATCATGGCTAAAACGGTTATGATGAATTCCTATGACACGTAAGAGCTATGTCAGGAAGGTTCTATGACAGGTGAAGACATGTGGCAACTAATAAATGTGAAGCGCATGATATAAGCATTTTTAGGGTTGCGAAGATAAGCGATGCGAGTGTATTGTTGGAACGGTTTATGCTGCCGCGATTTGTCTTCAAGGGTTTTGAAATCTTCTGAAAGAACTTGCATTGCAAGTGTATTGTAACTGTAAT